>JAJLSW010000024.1:0-177218 GCA_030567875.1 Wenyingozyma nitratophila | reverse complement strand
GAGGGGGTTTTTTTTTAGTTTACCAGTGGGGATTATAGGGGATATCCAAGTTTTTCAGATGTTGAGCCTCACTTAACCGGGTTCCCCAATTGGGAATATATATCCAGAGAAAGTGGAACGATGAACGATGAACGATGAACGACTAAACTAGTAGACAAAATCTGAAAAACTAGAATAAACGTCACTGAAAGGGCAAGTACTCTCTATTTCTACAACAGCTTTCAAAGCATCTAAGATCTCGTCATAGTATGGCGAGTTCATCTGTTGAATTCCAAAATTCTCACCTTTTGTATCCTGTAATAAATCGAATATTCCCGAATCTTTCAACCTTGTACGCAAAGAAGCTATGGATGAAAGACGACAAAAGAAAACGTTGATTCCTCTTCTTTGATAACTCGTTACTATTTCAAACAAGATTTGAACCGCCGAAGAGTCTAAAGATGTCATACCATGAAGGTCGAATAAAACGTGTCTGATATTTCTCGATCTTTTGGCAATACCGGGATGAACTTCGGCTGATCCAAATAATTCGATTCTCTTTAACCTTGCCTTTAAATCATTTGTATTTGTAAAAGTCAGCGGTTCCGATATCTTGATGATTAAGCACCCTTCGATATCTTCCAAAGGTGGTAATATTTTTTGCGAAGATTGAGTTAATAAAGGCTCTAATTCTGTAATGTTATTATGGTGGTGGTGGTTGTTGTTGTTTGGTGCCTCTTCTTCTGTAATAGTGGTTGTTGGATTAGAACTTTTGATGAGATCGGAATAGCCTTTAACCGTGATCGAATGAGGTTGTTCCGAAGTATCTGAATAACCAATTGCATTCTCATCGTAATCGGCATTGACAAATTGAGCTGTACCGGGAATACGAGCCAAGATTTGAATTCTTGATTTAGCTGAATGTTTAATGACACGAAGGATAGAGTATGAAACACCCAGTGCCACACCAAATTCTATAGAGTATAGACACGATGCTAATAAAGTGACTAAGAATGTAATTAGTTCGTTATAACCTCTTGTTCTGATGTGGAATTTCAAATCAGCTGGGGTTTCTGAGATCAATGAAAGACCAATGATGGCGATAATCGAGTTCAATACACAGATTGGTAAGTGGTGTAAATAATTTAGCATGTATAGAGTTACCAATAGAGTGGTTAACCCCATGAATGCACCAGCCATCGGAGTTCTTGCACCATTCATTGCATTTAATTTCGATCTACCATACCCTCCAAATGAAGGTAAAGATCCAAAACATGAAACTATAATACCAACTGAACCTAGGGCAACCAATTCACGATTTGACGAGATGGGCATTTCAAGGTTTGAACTTAAAGATTTTGAAGCAGTTGAACTTTCAAAAAACCCCAAGATTGCAACCATTAATGAGACTGTGAATAATTCGGAATAGAAATTTTTATCTTTGAATTCCTTTGTTGTTGAATCGAATGGGATACGAAATTTAAAACCTTCAGCTGATATATTACCTATTATATCGATTCCTAAATTTTTATGAAATTTGAAATGATACGATAAAAAAGTCGTTATAACGACGACTATTAGAATTTCGGGTACAAAGCTGAATTTCTTATACCTATGTTTGACAAGTTTTTTCTTAATGGTCTTGAAGATTAATAATACAAGAAATGAAGTAAATCCAACTATTGCTGTATTACTATGATATGAATTCCAATACCTTGTAAGGAATTTCAACTTTTCAAATATTGTATGGTAATGATTTGTATCTGATATTGGTAAATGGTTTAAAATTGAATCCAATCCTAATACCGATATTATTGAATTCAAGATCATCGATATACCAATGGCAGTAATGAATCCACGTAATAAGGATCCACATAATACATTATCGATAAAACCAAATCTAGCCAATCCAAATCCTAATAGTATAGCCCCCGAAGTTGAAGTTAAGACAACTAGTATATCAATTGGATCCAAATCCAAATCTTGATTATGTTTTAAAGTCTTTTCAATGGCCTGACCAATGATCATGGAAACCGCTGCTTCTGGACCAATTATCAATTGGGGAACAGAACCTAATAAGGCGTAGATGATGGGAGCAACTGATAAACCTAATAATCCACAGATGGGAGGTACATGAGCTACAGCAGATGCAAATGACATACTTAGTGGGATTTGATAGCTAGCTAATGATAAGCCGGCCATTAGATCATGAATCATGGATTCGAATGTATAGTTGGGGATCCAACTATAACATGGGAAATAATAGTGTAATTTATCGTGCCATGATAGGTTATAGTCTATTCTAACATGAGGGATTGACATTGTATTTGAGGTTCCCAAGAATGGTAATTGATCATCTTGTAATGAACCGTAGATTGAAGCATTGGTATTTAATCTGCACGTACAGTTGGAACTACAATTACAAATTTCATTGTTGTTCGGTATTGGTGTAGGTTTCAAAACACTCATTAGTGAGTTTGAGTTTGAACTACGTCTTGAGAGTTTAACTGCTTTCATACCATTTGATGTGTTGTTTATTGAGGAGTTGGAAGGTGTAATCATGGGGATTGAAGTAGGTGGTGGAGAACTCGATTCTCTATTATTATATGGGGGAGTGAATTTCTGCTGCTGCTGTGGTGGTGGTGGTGGTGGTGGTGGTGGTTGAGGTCTTCTCGTTGGAGACCCGAGTCTTTGGTGTTGGGCCTGCATTAGAGGTGGCTAAATGACATGGGGGGGGTATGCAAATTGTCCTGAAAAACAGCGTGAACTTTTTTCGTCAAAGCAGATCACTCCAGCTATAGGAATAAAGGAATAAAATAAAATAAAATAAAATAAAATAAAATAAAAATAAAAGACAGGACAAAAAGGCTTACGAGATGTCAGCCCCTCACGTGCTCTTAAGAGAAACGCAATCGACGCGTCGTTGGAGGGAAGAAGAAGAAACATAACCGTCTCTGCCGGAAATAGCCCGTTTAAGGCGAAGAGCGGAGCGGTAGAAGGGAAAGGGAAAGGGAAAGGGAAAGGGAGACAGATTGGATTGAATGGTCTGGTCTATGCATTTGAAGTGAAATTTATCGGTTTTCATGTGAAGAGTCTCGACGGTTCCTTGATTCCTAAGGTTAAATGTCTCGATTTGGTATGGGTTCCTTGGGTTTATCTTGATATTGGTATTAATATATACATCTGCTTCCCCGAGGGTCCTATAAACTGCGGTTATCTTATTTCTACCTTCACCCATGTACTTTAATATACACACATATTTATATACTTCAACTTAAACATACACACACATACATACATACATATATACATGCCATACAAACATATATATAAGTGGATATATAAATAGATAAATAAAATAACTAGACAAAACCATCCAATTGATCAAAGAAAAGCCGAAGATCTCGAGAATTGAAATCGAGCACCGGTTCAACTTTAGTTCAAATTGGTTTAATGGCTCATTGCTCTTCACTTTCTTTCTCCTTTTGTATCTATTCAACATATACCTCTTTATCTCTACTTTACACCGAGAAACGACTCATCTTGTATCATATACACCACGCCTCTTTATACATCGATATATCCTTCCATTTATTACACCGTTTTATTTATCAACATTCCTTCTTTCCATTTCCGTTCCTCCACCTTTCGGCTTAATTCAAATTCCGCAATTTACCACTACTACTACTACTACTACTACTACTACTACTACTACTACTATTACTGCTTCTATTATTCACCATAATCATGAGTCGGGTTGATAAAAGATCGGATGACTCAGGTATCCCACCTGATTTGATCGTTACCCCTATATCATTACAAGTCTGCAACACATTCCCATCAACCCCTTTGATCAATAAGGATCACAACACTTTCTCCTCTTCGATTACTCCCTCCGCGCTTCCCGTTGTCGCCGCTGATCCATCTGATAACGAATCCGCTTTACTAGAAGAAGAAGACCTAACCGTCATATCTAATAACGATACAATAACCAATGTGTTGATACCAGACTATACAACTACTACTAGTACTACTACTACTAGTACTAAAACTACCAATACTACTACTAATACTACCACTATGAAAATAAAACCTACCAAGGTGAAGAAAAGAAGGGCTACTACCAGTCAGCTACATTCGAACAGCACCATACCTAATAGGATAAGGTCTCAATCCGATGGCCTATTATCAAATACCAGTAATAATTATCTTTCACTTATAGAACCTCACCCTATTTTCCCACCAGATTATCAAACTTTACCCCCCGGTGGATGTCCCAATTATCCAATCTACAATAATCCAATGGAAGGTAGGGAATCATTACCCAATTATTCACCTGCAGTTTATAAACTTGCAAGGTTAAGTAGAAAATTGGAATGGATCTCACCTTATGAATTGGCATATCAAAGATCTTGGAAGAAAATCATCGTTGAATTAAACTCTACTCAGTTGAATATCTATAATGGAGAACATAAATTAAATGAAAATGAAATCGCATCAAATTCATTCGATCCCATAGAATTTTCAAATTATTCATCCAATATCACCAACTCAAAGGATTTGAATTTGAGGAGCTTTTTGTCAAAGAAAAATCTGTTAAATTCATCAAATTTAATAAGATCCTATTCATTACAATTTGGTAAGATTGGTCTTGCCATTGATTATAAGAAAAAGAAAAATGTACTAAGATTAAGAATTGAAACTGAACAATTCTTATTACAGTTTCATACCGTTGAAGAGATGATTGAATGGTATTCATGTTTATCCCTTGGGATAGATAATTCATTAGACATTGGGAAAAGAGATATGCCCAAATATAGAACCGTTCCAAGGAGAAGAAGAAGGTTGATTTCTAATAACAATCAAAGTGATATAGATTTATTGTTATTGAGAAATGGTAGAAGAAGATCTTCATTTCATACACGTAGTAATTCAACTGGTAATAGTGCCAATATTGGTTCTATGACTGGGATGAATATGGGTTCTTCATTCGATCACCACTCAATTGGAGATTTCTCAAATTTTATCAAGCGTAAATTAAGTTTTAGTGATTTATCGTCTCAAAATAGCAATACAAATACAAATTCAAATGCAATCGATAATAATTCTATTCATTCAATTGGTACGGGTAGTAATAATATTACCATTAGTAGAAATAATTCAAATACTAACTTCTTACAAATTCCAAAGAATAATTCGTCAAATAATATGTTTTCCAAATTGAAATTGAAATTGACTAATACTTCAACAACATCCACTTCAACAATGACAAAGACAATGAAATCGGTATTACCTTCGGATGAACAAGTTAGAAGGAAACCTACTTTCAATATCTTCAGTGGTAATAGACAGAATAATATCAACTCCTTGATCAATACGGTCAATAATTCAACCGATTCATTGGCTAGATTACCTCAATCACCATCGCCTAATCCCGTTGAGAAAAACTCATTAGAATTAGAACTTAATAAATTGAAAATCTCGAATCTCGTTGTTACTTCTCCTCCAAGTTCAATCGTCTCCAGCCCAGTAATTAACGTGCCACAGGATGGTACTTTCCCCGGACAACAAAGGTTTAACTATTCCAATTTTGAAGAAGACGGGTATTACGAGGAAGAAGATGAAGAAGAAGAAGAAGAAGAAGAAGAAGAGGAGGATGAAGAGGATGAAGAAGAAGAGGATGATATCGAATCTGAGCGTGATGATTACGATTCTCATTTTGAAGAAGATGATTTAATGGATGAAGACATTCAAGAAGAAGAAGAAGAAGAAGAAGAAAGCATTCCAACAGTTGCACCAATCAATACTAAGAAGATTATTACGAACCACTCGAATTCATCTGCAAGATCATCAAGAGAATTTGAAGTCTGCTCCACAAATGAGTCTCATGAAACTTGTATTACATCAATTGAAGAAGATAATGAACCTATTCGTCCTTCACCTACCCCTCCAACTTTACCAAGAAAGAAAATCAACTACTCCATGATGTTAGCTCCTCCACCTTTACCCATTGAATTAGAACAAAGTTTTCACATGGATAAGGAATCTCAAGACTTTGAATTACACAATGGGATATTCGATATGAATGATGGTGATGTTGGCTTACCCACAAAGAGACGTATGGTTCGTGACTCGATCAGATGTATGCCCACGTTATTAGCAGATGAAAGATGGTCTGGGAAATACGTCGTTCGTGATTGTGTACCGTTGAATGAACCACAACCAATGTTCATTGATTCACATTCATTTCCTTCCAATCAAAGCTTATCGTCTATGAATTCATCGGCTAATTTGATCGTAGGACAAGGAATGGGAGTTCATCGTAATGATGTTGGTATTTCGAATACTAATAACTATGGGACAGGCTCGTATCGCGAGTTTAGACCATTGCAGGAATTTATAGTGAGTCCCTCCGGTCTAATACCAAAGGTGAAAGAGCACTACGACTGAATAAGTAGATTTATATCTATATATATATATATATATATGTGTTTTTTAACGAAGATTAGATGATTATACGTGAGGTGTAAGGATGGGGTTGTTTATAAATTACTAAAATAGTGGTAGGTGCCTAATATTCACAAAAAGTTCATCTTTGTGTAACGAGGAATTTGAGGTTTGATTTTACAAGGGTTTAGAATAAAATAAACATAGAGTAGGAGATACTACTAGCACTAGCACTAGTATAAGTTGAGCTTATTATTGCTTCTATATATAAGTAATCATTTTAAAGATATACTTCTTAGATAAATCTAGGCTTTGCCCTATAAAAATAAAAAAATATGGGTTTTTCTTATTTCCATAGGACAAAGCCTAGATTTCTCTAAAGTGCTCTTTTTATTGCGATTTTTTTTGTGGTTTTTTTTTGTTTCTATAGGACAAGGCCTAGATATTATCTAAAATGCTCCTTGAACTATTTAGGAAGTGGAGCTTAAACACCAATCACCAGTACTGATGTGAACAGAGGATAGAAGTGGCTTTTTTTTGTGCCAAAATTTGAACTAAGGAGACTTGATGTCTTGATCCATTAGCTTTTGTGTGACTTATAAGACATGTTGTGATCTTGTGAAGTCTTGTAGTATGAGTTAAAAGATCCTTAATTGATCTTGTTTGGTTTGGTTGTGTGAGTTATGGCAATCTATTATTTTAGTTTAGATGCCTTGCCTAATTGATGTTTTGATCCATTAGGTTTTTTGTGACTTATAAGAAATGTTGTGATCTTGTGAAGTCTTGTAGTATGACTTAAAGATTTTTAATCAATCTTGTTTGGTTTGGTTGTATGAATTATGGCAATCTATTATTTTATTTTAGATGCCAAGACCTAATCAATGTTTTGATCACATTAGGTATTGTTATTTGACTCAAGAGACGTGAGTTGATCTCATTGAGTATTGTTGTATGAGTTAAAAGATTTGTAATTGATCTTGTTTGGTTCAGGTGTATGAATTATGGCAGTCTATTATTTTATTTTAGATGCCTTGACCTATTTGATCTTGTCTATCCTGAATTTCCTGCTATCGTATCGCGTTGGAATTTTATACTTCGGTTATAATTATTTTTTATATCTTCGAAGTGTTGGTGGTGGGTGTTTGGTTTTGTTGATATTGATTTTATCAACCTGGTGATGGCTTGTATCAACCTGGTGATGGATCTCATCAACTGACACAGGCCACTTCGAGGGAGTCTCAAGCTCTTTGCTTCTACTGTATTCCACGAAGCGAACTTCCGCTACTGGTAAACCAATATGCTTCAGAACACCCGCCGTAAACAATTGCTTGTTTAATTGGACAGGAATGCAATATCAATTGGGTAGCTCATAAATAAATGCAGACAAGTTTTATGCGGTCCAACTGACAAAGAACATGGGAGCAATATATATTTCAAAAGTTCCCATGTCCTATAGAAGACTAACTAGCGATCCGAAGAACGATGCCCATGGTCAGTAAACGAAAAGGTCATTACCAGGTTTGTGTTTGTTACCCAAAGGTATAATAGTTGTATTGAGATGTCATAGTATCCCAAGCTTGGTTCTATATGTATAGTATGTGTATGGCAATATAGTTTGTTGTTGATTGTTGGAGAGTGAAGAAGGAGGAAAGGAAAAAGAAGAAGAAGAGAAAGAAAAGTGGTATGAACGGGGGAAGAAGAAGGAGAGAACTAGTCCAGATATTTATAGTAAATGGGGAATTACACAAAATTGGGCTTACGCGCTCATATTTTACTATGGGGAAAGTTGGGGTGGGCCAAATAGCTGGGGGCCCCATAATAGATATAATTTCGAATATATGGAGTGTTGTAGCAGTAATCATTAACAATTGAATAACTAGATCATTAGATACAACATCAAACAAAGCATATATCCTTTTAGATCTCTGAAATCGCCCGCAGAATGATGAAATTAACTTGTTTCAATTTCAGTTGTGCCAATTACTAGAAGAAAGAGAGAGAATATGGACCACATAGATGTCATTTTCAAGTTATTTTATTATAATCAAGAGCAGACCGAAATATTAACGTATCAATTGAGTTACAGATGGCACGAGTGACATATAATGAGTTGCTTTAGCAAAATTGATATACTGCAAAAAAAGTTATCATCAAAGTCAATAATATACCTAATTTGAGTGGGTTTGGTATAATTTACTTGAAATCGATTTAATTGATTTCAACAATTTTACCAGCTATTACTTGACAAATGGAGCTTAATTATCGATGCTGTGTATTGTTGAATTTCTTTGATACTTTTATCTAGTCAATTTACATATTTATTCATAGTGTTGATACGCCTTCTGTGAATTTACTCATTCCAAACTCATTTGTGTGATTCATTACAATTCGATTTATTTCACAACAAACCTTGCCGTTGCTACAAGAATTCAATAAACAAAGAAATATGTTACTGTCGTAACCAGATGATTACTACTCAAGCATATTTTTTTACAATTTTATTGGTTAATTAATATCAATCTAGGAATATAACTGAATTGTGTCGAGTCAAATCACCTCTTAAATCTAGAAATTGAAGCTTCACATTCAATTTTTATATGATATAAAAGATTTAGTTGATGTAAGTTCGGGAAACATGATTAGTGGATCATTCAAGCACACTTATTGTTTTGTTCCCAAATCTATTATACCCGTACCGTCTCTAATATGCTCCTTTTGTCTAGTAACTCTTCATTTGTGAGTCCATAAATGGATTCTTCTACTCTAACCCAACTCAAAAGCACTTCTTTTGTTATTGGAATCACTAAAACATTCTTCTCTTCTGTCAATCACAATTAACGGGTTATACTTCTTCTCCATACTACAGTGGAATGCAGTCTATCATCATGTGAACTAGCTTGGTCGTTTGGTAGATTTAGTTAGTGGTGGTTTATATTATTGGGCTGTATTTTGTGTTTAAACTCATAATGCTGTTGTGTTTTATGATGTACTATATATTTTCTCTAGTTGTAGTCATTCTCCTTTTGTAGTTTGAAGTCTAGGCTATTGATTGACCAACCCATTAATCAAACTCATACTATGGTTAGATCTTGCAATAGCATACCCCTACGCAATTAGCATTGACCCCACACGACGCCACACCAGAACAAACCGCCATACATTACTGTGTCCATGCGCCACACGCTCTCTCATTCTCCCTCTCACTCGCTCACACACCCCCTCACACACCCTCACACCCCCTACGTCGTGAATTTGCGGAAGCAAACAAACGAGCGTAGCGTAGCCAAACGGAACAGAGATTCCAGCCAATGAGAGGCCGAGCAGATACAAATTGGCAGAGGAGAAAAAGCGCGCAAGCAGTGCAAGTGGTGAAATAGTACGTTGGATTTAGTTGCCCTGGATGGGTGAAGGGAAATATTTATGTATGTATATACTTGATTTTATTTATTTCACTAACTTGTCAACTATTGGATCATTTCTTCTCTTTATCTTTGCTATTATTATCTTCATATTTTATTTACAACCAGGTTATTCTCTTTAGTTAGATCGAATATATATCCCTTGGTGTTTACGCTTATTTCGTCCCCTTTATACACTCTGCTACAATCTCCAAATATACCCGGGTTTATATATCGTCATCGAGCATCAAACCCTTAGCCCTGTTTTTTTTTTTTAATTTTATTTACAAGAAGATACCGAGTTGAGACTGTTTTAATTTTTTTAATTGCTTGGTCACATTCGATTATACCGGACTTTGATTCCTTTTATCCATACATTACATCTGTCCTGTTTTCATTTGATTCATATCAATATTGATTGAATCACAATGGTTTTACGTTCATTTGTCAATTTTTCGAAATTTTCGACATCCACCAAACCTTCATCTTCCTTCATTCCAAGAAGAACTTCATCCTCTTCTTCCGCTTCACCTAGTGCCAAATACCCCTTTTTCAAACCTTCATATTCCAAGCAAACAGATCTACAGATATATCGCAGTGAAACTGGTAAGAAAGGTCCTAAGAACTCGACCAATTTTGGTAATTCGCATCTTCCCGGAAGTCTGTACCTCAGTCAAAAATATATCATATTTGATCAATCTGGTAATAATAATAACAATAGAGACTCGGATGATGAGAATGATTTGGCCATATTAGAATTCAAACAGAAGATACTGTTAAAAAAATCTAATGGTAAGAATAAAAACAACCATGTTAATATCTTTGTCAAATCGATTGATTCAAATAAGACTACTTTAAACATTAGACGTTCAAATTCCACTTTGACAAAGACCTTGGTGCTTAATAATACCCAACCACAACAAACACAAGCACGTTTATTTTCCACAAAAAATGATTTGCTAAGTTCTGAGTTTCAAAAACTTCATATTGGTGAAGAAAAGACCAAAGAAGCGTCTGTCGCCAATAATAATAATTCACCAACAAATGCCGTTGTTGAAGAAGCACTTGAACCTGAAATTTCACAACTCACATCTTTAGATGTCTTGCATGATCAAGAATTAATTATAGATTCCATGTTAGATATGGGTAAAACTAATGAAATTATGGCCATTTATCTTAGATTAAGAGGTAAAGAAATTTTACCAAACGTTGAAATATTCAACAAGGTATTAAAATCTATCCCATTAAGATCCATTTCAGATGAAACAATTGAAGAAAAACTGACACATCTTCTAAACGTTTATTCTGATATGTTATCTAATAATATCAAACCAAACGATGAGACTTATAACATGGTAGTCAATACCCTATTAAAAGGTTCATTAGACTCTTATTCAAATGGTTTAATTCAAAATGGTTTAGATTTTTTTAAGATAGCAATGGAATTGTTTTTAATCAATAATGGTAAGACTGGATTCCCCATTGATACCTATATGGATATCTTAAAATGTCTCAATATCTATCAAATTACAAATTCCATAACTCCAATGGATTTTTATAAAATAGTCTTACCAATTATTGATAATTCAACAAGTACTGAAATTAAATTAGTGTTTTATCAAGGTTTGATTTCATTTTCTAAATTCTTCAACGATGTTGAATCTATTGAATTCTTCTATTCAAAAGTACAGCTTTTAGACGAAGTTAATGAATCCGTTGATATTTACTCAAAAGTTATCGAATCATTATCTTATTGTGGAGAATTCAAGAAATCATCCATTTTCTTAGATCAGATTATAACTTCACTAGATTCTAAGACTCAAAGAGCACAAATATCTCAATTGATGAGTAGTTATTTGATTGGGTTATCATTCCATGATCCTTATCTTTCATATGATCATCTTTTAAGGTTTAACTCTAATCAATATTTACCCGATGTTTCAATTGAATCCCTATTAATAATGATGAAAAATTTCATGAAATTGAAAGATTTAGATTTTAAGATCATCAATAAGATTTGGGATTTCACCGTCATTAGAAAAGATTTCGATTCATTGATGGTCAAAGATGAATATAATTTACAAGTTGGTCAATTCAATAATTATTTCGGATACATTTATAATTTCCTTACAAATTATGTCGAATTATTATTATTACAAGGTAATAAATCGAATTTAATCAAAGTTTCAAGAGAAACTTTGATAAAGGAATCTTTAATCCTTGAGATCCCAACTTTTTTGAAACTGGTCAAGTATTTAAATTCAATTGAATCAATCGATTCAATTCAAAATGATAGACTAGTAGTTGATCTAATTGTCGATCAAAGTATCAAGAATGAGAGATTCAACAATATGAGATTCAACAAATTCATATCCTATATTGCCGATCTATTAACCGACTCTCAAGTGGACCTATTGTTTAAAGATGAGTTATTCAAGAGATCGGTGGAAGAATATAGATTGACAAACGATAGTATCTATGGAATAATGAAGATCATCAATAAAGTAATGACTATGAAACCTGAAAGTCATTCTTTAAACTTGAAGTATTTCGCCAAAGTCTTAGATTTTGAATTCAACGATACTTCAAACCATTATGTTAGTTTGCCCGATGAAATCAAACTTTTCAAATCGACTATAGCTCAATTTGTCTGAGTATATTTATTAAGACTAGAAAGTCTGTTGTTTATGTCCTTTATATATATATAGATATATATATATGTCCTTATGCCTTTTATGATAATAAATCTAATGTCTATTATTAACTTAGCTACTCATTAATTTTGTAAAAACTAGTAACACAGCTTTAAATGTCATGAATTGTTAATAACTACTACTCTTTGAATTAATTTCAAAATTTAAATTTGTAACATATCTTTATACCAAACTCAAACAACAATAATAAAAAAAAAAAAAAAAAAGTTAGAAAAAATAACTAATAATAAAAGAATACAAGGGAAAGAAACAGACAGGAAGGTTAGTGCAACAAAAGTAAACCAATCAGGTCAAAAATAGTTAACCACAGGTGATGAGTTGGCATGAAATAAATAAAAAAAAAACACTATAAAAATAAGAAGTAAATGCACCCACTCAGAGTCGAACTGAGGATCGCCACATTACTAGTGTGGCGCCTTACCAACTTGGCCATAGGTGCTTATTACATGTTCGGGACCTGATTTTTTCCAAGTTCGGGACGTGACTACACAGCCTTGTTTTTGACATTAAGAAATATTGGTTGTTGTTGTACCTGTTCAAAGTCCCATATCTCTAATTATCCTTTCGCTAATGATACACGGTTACTCATAATACAAGGAGAATGTGTTGCTTGTGAATATTTTTCATAAATACTCTGTAGTTTTGAATTTATGGGTGAAATTTTAGGGAAAAAATAGGGATCAAAAAAAGGTAAAGGTCATAGTTTTGAACACATCATCGTTCGATAAAACGTATCTTTCCCATTGAAAAATCAATTTTATTGATAGTTATGGCAAATGGGTATTGATTTATGTGACATTACCGGGATAAGCGACTGCTACTATCCGGGTAATAACGTCATACTTCACAGATACAGTTGGTTTGGACGGTTCATTGGTTACATACTTGCCGCTGAATCATTGGAATTGGCCAATTGAATAATTAATCGACAGAAGATTTATAAACAGTGATCTCATTTGTTCAAGAGGGCACGAAATTTTGTTGGGAGCAAGAGGCTCTTTTTTATAATTAGATAAGAAAAACAAATATATATTGTAAGATAAAAGATATATATATATATAAACCAGATCATTGGGATGTATTGCCAAGATCTGCAATGGTAGCCAAAGAACCACCGGCAATAGGCTGGAAGCTACTATAACTAGACCATTTGTTGATTGGAGAAACGTTAAATTTTTCTTCGGGATCAATGTACTCATCGGAATCAGAACCTGGTTTACCATAAGCACCTGCTCCTGGGGTTAAGATACACACAAACTCGCCCGATTTTATCTTGAATTGTGCAAAACTTGGAAGATGAATCCACCTCATGGAGCCACCTTGGATCTTTCCAAGCTTATTCTCTCCCATAGCACCTGAACCACCACCTTGAATACCATATGGACAATTAACTCTTCTTTGAGTTCTTAGAGTACAGGATAGGTCGGTTGTAAATTCAATTATTCTGACTAACCCATCTCCACCATTCCAACGGCCAATTCCTCCAGAGTTTTCTCTGATAGAAAATTCGTGCAAAATAACGGGGTACCTCTTTTCTAAAACTTCAGGATCGGTGATTTTGGTGTTTGTCATGTGGCATTGAACACCGGACCAACCAGAATAACCCTTACAGGCACCAGAGCCACCACCGATAGTCTCAACCATGGCGAACCCAGGTCTAACTTCACCAGTAACGGGATCTTTACCACCTTTACCAAAACCAATAGTGTTGTTTGAGCCTGTTGATGCTGCACATAAACCGAAAGCTTTGAGTAGAGTATCATTGAGTCTTTGAGATGTTGTAGAATTGGCAGCAGCGACGGCAGCGTACTCCGAGGGATTCAAAATAGTACCTGCTGGAATATGGATGGTGACTGGTTCCAAACAACCTTCGTTCAACGGAATGTCCTGCTCAAGCATCATTCTTAAAGAGTAAATCACACAAGCTTGTGTGATGGAAGTAGGTGCATTACATGGATTGAATGCCTCGTCGGAAGTACCAGTAAAATCGTAGTAGGCTTCACCTGACTCTTCATTGATATCAATGGAAACTTGGATCACCGACCCATCATCCAAGACCTCACGAGCTGTCAAGGGCAACTTTCCCTTCATTCTCTTAGCTGTTCTTCTCATGAAATTTCTAACGGCCAAAGCAGCCGTCTTTCTGACGCTTGACATATAAAACAAAACCACCTCGGTACCATATTCATTAAACAACTCTTTCAACAAACTGACACCCCTTTGATTAGCAGCAATCTGCGCTTTCAGATCGGATATATTATCGCTGATATTTCTTGATCCAGAGCATCCAGGGTACTGAGCAGGCTCATCAATGAAGTGCTTTTGTAAACCGTCATAATCAAACTTCGAATTCTCAACAATCTTCCAGTGTTCGAACTGGGCACCTTCTTGATATAGTTCGGTGGCATCAGCAGCACATGAACCTGGGGCCGATCCACCGATTTCAGCATGATGAGCTCTTGAAGCAGTGAAGAACCTTATTTTGCCGTCAATGAAAACGGGAGAGATCAATGTGATATCTGGTAAGTGGGTACCACCGGCATTTGGATGATTTGAAGCAAGGACATCACCAGGTTTGATTGAATCTCCCCAGTAGGCTTTGGCAAATCTGATACAATGAGACATTGATCCCAGATGAACAGGAACATGTGGGGCATTGGCAGTCAGATTACCATCCTCATCAAACAACGCACAAGAAAAATCCATTCTTTCCTTGATATTAGCCGACACCGAAATCTTTTGCAAAGTAGTACCCATATCCTCTGCGATAGCCATGAAACGATTCTGGAAAACGGCAAGCAAGATAGGATCAGCTACTGTGGTGTTAGAGATTGAAACAACTGAATCTCTTTCTGAATCAATATCAATGATAATATGTTTTGGCAGAATTGTAGCCTTAGCATTGGGTGTGACACAAATAGTCTGCGTGTTATCTAGCAAGATGGCGGGACCATAAACTACATCACCGTATGACAAATCCGGAATCATGTAGACTTTGGATTGGTGTGCAGCACCTTTGTCACCATCAGAAAACCAAAGAGTCTGAGAGGTAGTTTCCTTCCCTTTCACAACTTTCAGTTCCGCCTTTGCCAAATCATCGAATGGGGATACCTTAGTGAATTGGGAAGTTGTACCGAACACTCTAATGCGGATATCATGAACAAGTACATCTTTTGTTTCATCAACAAAAGAAAACTCCCTCTCGTGCTGCTCTGTGAAACTAACTTTGAAATCCTTTTCAGATTGGAGAATCATCAATTTTGTTTCGGAGCCCCTGTAACCAAGATCGAAGTAGAATTCGCTTTTTATTGTAGCCTTGTCAATACCTTGTTTCAACAGATCCTTTTCCAGTGATTTTTTGATCTTCTCACATCTGCTCAGTAGCATTTCACGAACTTCAAGAGTGTACACTTCATCACATGGTTCTAGTTTCTCTTTAACTACATCTGCCAAACCAATACCGTATGCAGACAAAATCGAAGAGTATTTGTGGATGATAACACGCTTCATGTTTAGGATGGAGGCGACATCCACACAGTTCTGACCTCCAGCTCCACCAAATGAAGCAAGATTGTGCCTAGATACATCAAAACCTCTGGATTCAGTCAGGGCCCTGATGGGCTTTGCCATGTTGTGGTTGGCAACTTTCAAGAACCCAAGAGCAACTTCGTGAGCTGTCTTTGAGATACCGGGATTTTCTTTGTTGATGATCTCTGTTAAATGCTTGAACTTCTTATCGACAATTTCGTAATCCAATGGCTGATCTTCAGAAGGTCCAAAGATATGAGGAAAAAAACGTGGGATAATCTTACCAACGTATAGATTAGCGTCGGTGATTGTCAATGGTCCACCTTTTCTATAACAAGCAGGCCCTGGATGAGAAGAGGCAGATTCTGGGCCTACCTTGAAAACACCATTGACGTACGAAAGAATGGATCCACCACCAGCTGCAACTGTACTAATGTCTAATTGTGGAGCCGCAACTTGAACACCAGCGGTAATCGAATGGAAGACATAGTCGTAATGACCATCATATCTAGATACATCTGTTGAGGTACCTCCCATGTCGAAACCAACAATGGGTGTCTTCTCATTATCGTCGTAGCAAGTTTGGGCTTCCCCCACAACACCACCAGCGGGACCAGAGAGTAAGGCTCTCAATCCAGAGAACTCCTGATAAGGAACCAAGCCACCATCAGACTGCATAAACTCAACCATGGTTGTCTTCTCGAACCCAGGTGCAAACCCTGAGAGGAATGAAGCGATGTACTCTTTGATAATAGGAGTCAAATATGCTTCAACGACAACTGATTGCGATCTTGGAATGGCTTTGATCATTGGCATAAGCTCATGTGAAGCAGCAACAAAATCGAATCCCATATCTACTGCGAGGTTCTTCAACTGCTCTTCATGCATAGTGTAGTTGTACCCATGAACTAAACAAATACCGATGGATTTGATTCCTTTTGCCAGTAAACCTTCTAATTTTGCTTTTGAATTAGCGATATCTAGTGGCTTGAGAATTTGGTAAAGCTGACTAGTTTGGCCCTTGACAAAAGTTGGGTCGACACCCAGCAAGTGATCGTAAGATACGTTATCAGGATCCTCTGAGTAGTCAGGACAAGTAACTCTTTCCTCGATTTCAACAACTTCCTCATACAACACTTCCGGTTTGTGGATATGCATGGCAAACAAATCAGGTCTGGTCTGGTCTCCGATTTTCAAAATGTCTTTGAAACCTGCGGTGGTCAAAAATGCGCAACGTGCACCTTTCCTTTCGAGCAGAGCATTGGTAGCAACGGTGGTACCTAATCGAATAGAACTGATTGCAGATGTGTCTAATTTCTCAGACTTGGAGATTTTAGATTGGGTGACTTTCTCCAAAACTCTTCTAATAGCCTCAACATTGGCATCGTTATAATTCTCGGGATCAACTGAAAGTAGTTTGAAAACATAATCGTCTTTACCAGGAATGGAAGCGAGAACATCAGTAAATGTCCCACCTCTATCGATGGATACTTTAACGCCCTTGATTTCTTGAGTCATTGTGATATTTGCTTTCTATAGACATTATCCAGCAAGGATTCTTATGAGTACAAAGCAGGAAACTTCATAAAGGAAGTTGCTATATATTTAATCAATTGTAGGTGTCGGAGTACATACAATATTTCTCAAAATGTCAATCGGCCGACAAGATTGTCGGAGTATGAAATGTCTCAAAAGGGAAATTGGCCGACAAGATATAAGTTATCATCCCCGATATGCGTGTCTGAAAAGGGAAGCGAGAATATGCAGTATTGAGCATAAGCTCCAATGATTAGATTATGTCGAATGTCGGAGAACAGGCTAATCTCTTATCTGGAATGACACCTTGCCCATATAATTTGAGTGGACAAACGAGATCTATACCCCATTGATACCTTTAAGACGACGACAGTGATCTCTTAAATATAAAACCACCCTAATCTTGCTTTTCCCAGTTTTTGATCTATGACATTGATTTTACAATCGAAGTTTTTTTTTTAATAGTATAGTGCTCTATTTCTACAAATCAGTATATTATTCGATATGGAAACTGATACCAAACAAACTCGAGGCTCCAGGGCTGCCGGAGAGAAGATTGCTTCTCTACTTCCACACGATACAAGAATGTGGTATCAAAGACCTAACTTACTTAGATTATATGCGTTTCTTGCTCAGTTTATCCTTTTCGCATCCTCTATTGGGTATGATTCCTCTATCACGAATTCTATCCAAGCGTTGAGTTTTTGGAAGGTATTCATGAACCACCCTAAGGGTACTTGGTTAGGATTTATTAGTGCATCTCCATTCGTTGGTACATGTGGTACTATATTCTTTGTCCCTTACTTCTGTGAGCGTTATGGTAGAAAAAAAGTCATTGCGTTTACCATGATTCTGATTTTTATAGGTTCTATTGTTGGAGCATCAGCTCAAACACCTGCTGCATACATTGTAAGTAGAGTTTTTATGGGGTTTTCATTCTCATGTAACTATGCCGCTTCAATCTGGATAAATGAAGTTAGTTATCCAACTACCAGAGGTATGTTCTCAGCTGCCTATCATGCTATATATTACTTTGGCGCCGTGCTCTGTGCTTGGGTAGTCTTCGGAACCCATGGTTACACCAATAGTGGACAATGGAGAATCCCATTAGCCTTACAAGCTATGATTCCATTAATTTTGATCCCTGGTGTATATCTGGCTCCAGAAAGTCCTCGTTGGCTAGCATCTCGTGGAAGATTTGATGAAGCGAAAGAAGTTCTATTGAGATATCATGCTAACTACGAGGAGGCTTATATTCCCCTGGTTGAGTTCGAATTGAAAGAAATTATCGAGACTCTTGAGATTCAGGAAGCTAATAACGTCTCCTCTTGGAGGTCATTGATTGCTACCCCTGGTAATAGAAAGAGAGTATTTGTCAGTTGCTTCCTGGGTATTGCATTTGCATGGAATGGTCAAGGTATCGTTACATGGTATCTTAGTAAAGTGTTTGCATCTGTTGGTATAACACTGGAATGGCAACAAACTCTTTTGAATGCCTGTATCCAACTTTTCAATCTGATAGTCGCAATCACCGGTGCCTGTCTTGTTGATTATGTGGGTAGAAGAAAACTACTTTTGATATCTATTACGGGAATCTTCTTCTCTTTTATTGGTCTTACCGCGATCACCGCTTGTTATACAGACCTGGATAAAAATGTGGGTTCAGGTATCATCGTGTTCATTTTCTTGGTTTATGGCTTTCAAGCCATTGCCTTTGCTCCTCTTATTACGGCATACCCTAGTGAATTATTCCCCCAAAAGACCAGATCAAAGGGTCTTTTCTCTGCAATGTTTTTTTTGAACGGTGCCACTTTTTTCAATATTTTTGTCAACTCCATCGCTCTTGATGCAATCGGTTGGAAATATTACTGTGTTTACCTTGGTGTTCAAGTTGTTATTTTCCTTGTTATGTACTTCTTCTTCCCAGAAACCAAGGGATATTCTTTGGAAGAAATTGCCCTTATTTTTGATAAAGATGAGATCACCCAATCTGGTATTGAGGGCCTCGAACCGGTCCCATCTACTAAGAACCAAGTTGATGTGTATCTTCAAGAAGTAGGTGAAAGCTCAGGCTAAGGGGCTGCTCCGTTGAACATCGGTATTCCATTAACTCTATATTATATATTCTACAGGTTCTATTGGTATTTAATAAATACTTCAAACGCAGCTTCACAAGCAAAACGTAGTAAATCAGTAAATATGTGAGGCTTTTAGAAATTGTTGTACCTCACAGCTCACGCGGAAAAAAAGGAAAACGGTAAAAGCTCTTGAAAAAGATTTCAATGGAGAGGAAATAACTTTATAGGTGGTCAAGTAATTGCATCAATCTTGAAGGGTTGAATAAGAAGGGCAAACAACCTAGCGGTGAATGAGAGATAAGGAAACTGTTCAGAGAACAACTGAGGAGAGAAACGAGTAGTGATAGTATATATATGGGGGATGTGAAATATATTCAATTTTATGATGATTAATATGATATATATTTATTTATAGATACATACAATTCAAAGTCAACTTTAACCTTTGCAATTTGACCAAATTTTGCCTCTCGACATTTTGGAATTCCTTCAACTGGATCAACTCGTTCTTCAAGAGGAATTTTAACTCATTTCCTTTGATATCATCTCTGTTCAATTTATCCAAGAGGATCTTATTAGTTGTCTTGTTCTCATGCAGGTTGTTTAACAATTGCGACAAATTGTACAGGATACAGTTGTTGAAGAAATCGATTGATTTCATGTAATCCTTGCTTGCTATTCTGAATGCAAACACGGATCTCATGGCTGATCTGTCTTGGGTTTTTGGGATTTCTTGCAATTCCAAGATTTGGAACTGAATTAATCTGATAAGGATCATACGAATGTCTTTTTCTTTCATTAGGGATATCTTGGACAAATTTTTCTCGTCTAATAGTCTTCTTTCCTCTATACAGTTCATTATTCTCAAGTAAGGGGATCCGAAGACGTTACGGACGTATTGTTTGAATGCAAAGATTTTCCAAGTCTTGTTAAGTTCTTGATGTGGGACGTTGAAATGGCTGTTTGGTTGTATTTCCACTAGGAAGGGGAGTCTAAGGTCTTTAGTCAAGAGTTTCAAATGTTTATAGATGACATTGGTTAGATCTGATGATGAAGGTGGTGATGACGATGATGATGATGATGATGAAGCCAAATATCCATTTTCCAATTTGATTCTCTTGTTACTACTTTCTGCTGCTGGTTCGTATATTGTACCGATTAATTGGTCTAATACACTTGGTAATGATCTTTCTAATTCTCTCAAGACCTCACCTGGTGTAATGTTAATATTGGATTCCTCCGACGGAGGTTCTATGATACCCTCGGTGTTACTATTGATCAATTGGACAATGAATGAATTGATCAATTTATAATCGGGTATATTTTCATGTTTATGTTTTTGTTCTAGTAGTTTCAAAGCGATTAGATAGATTTTAGATGTGATTTCACCCAATCTGTTTTTAGCCTCGGTAGATAGTTGAAAGCATTTTTGATATCTCTTGAATTTGTTGAAATTCAGAGTTAGACTTTGGTTTAAATCTCTCTTTGTGGATATAGATTGGTACAAAGAGAGAAATTTATCAACTGTTAAATCCTTAACGATCAATAATTTCTTCGATTGTGATATGACTTTACCCTTATTCTCAGCGTTGAATCTATACAATTCGTCTTTGAAGATTTGATTAAATCTATCAAATTTACTTTGGAAGTGTAATTCATTGATAGGGATCAACCAATTATCATTGATCAGTCTACTAAAGGCATTTATAGTTTCATCGTCATCTTTTTTGGAAAGATAATCATTTATGGATAGATTGCCAGACAATAAGACGTTTTGTATAATCTCGGGATATATTTCATCTCCCTTGTAAAACTCATTGACTAATGAAATAATATCGTTTGAATAGAATAATTTCAATATACCTTCATCATTAACGGAATAATGATAGAATTTTTTGGATTTATCGTAGAAATAAACGACACAATTCAATTGCAATAGAACCAAGAGAGATTTATCTATTAGTTTCTTGTTTTTAACGGGGGATAGTTTGAGTAATTGTGCTTTTGTCAAAGTATTGTATTTCATCAATAGGTTGATGATCGAGGAGGCATTAGAGCCCAGATGTTGAGTGACTACCAATGAGAAGAGGTACCATTTGGGGGACTGGGTCTTGTACCAGGGCAGGGAGCTTGTCATGAGGTCAAGAGTTGAATGGATAGCTGGTCTTTCTATACCACTACGGATCACCAGAGAGAGAGATAGATCCCTTGAGATCAGTACTGTATTTGTCTAATATAAAATTTTTTGTTTGCCAGAGATGTTTTCCATTTGAGTTGTCGTCGTCGTCGCGTCGATTAGTTAACATAAATGAATCACCAGCACAGCCGTACACACATCCCCTTCCGCAGTCACGTGACTATTACACGCCACGTGACCCCAGCTTTTCTCGAGCCACACATCACTCCAGCCACCCATAGTAACACACCCACCAGCCACATCTTACATAACCAACCCCATCAGCCAATAAAAACTTTTCAAAATCAAAAACGCACTTTCCCTCTAAGGTGAAGAGTGAGAGAGAGTGAGAGTGAGTGAGAGTGAGTGAGACATTGCAACTTTGAATATATTTTATTATCATAAAGTCAACAGAGGTCATTTTAGTTTATCTATTCAATAGACTATACATCAATTAGACTATCAATTAAATCAATCCGAGAATGTTTAGAAGATCCTTTTCCACAACTGTTGCCAAGAGCTTCAAAGTTGAAACTGTTTCACCAGTATCCTCCGAATCCGCCTATTCAACCATCAAAGTTATCGTTAACAAGGCTGGTTCAGGTTCTAACGATAAACCAGGTTTATCCAATTTATTAAAGAACTTTGCCTTTTTAAACTCTACTGAGAAATCTGCCCTTAGATTGAAAAGAGAATCCGAATTAATCGGTGGTGTTTACTCATCTGATTTAAAAAGAGATTCATTAGAATTATCTGCCACTTTCCCAAAGGAAGAATTACCATTTTACCTTAACTCTTTAACAAATACTTTCAATAATAGTTTGTTCAAACAACATGAATTAGATGAATTAGTTAAACCATTTTCTTATTCCGAAAGTTCAATCAAAGATTTACCTTTAGATCAACTTTATTACTTATCCTTCAGAAAAGGGTTAGGTAATCCATTACATTTTGATAACACCAAATCTTATACTTTAGAAGATGTTAAAGAATTAGCTTCCCAAGTTTATACCAAATCAAATATCACTTTCCAATTATCAAACGTTGAATCCAAAGATTTTGAAAATTTCTTAAATGAATCAAGTTTCAAAACTTTATCTGAAGGTACTGTTACTAAATCAACTACAGCAAAGACTTTTACAGGTTTAGAATCAAGAATTAGAAGCTCTGGTACCACCACTGCCGCTATTGGTGTTCCAGTTACTGATTTTGAAACCTATAGTTTATTATCTGCTAAATTAATCGATGAATTGTCATCAATTGCTTTGACTAATCCATCTACTAAATTTACATCAAATGTTGCTAAATATGAATCTGGTTCTTTGTTTTACTTAACAATTGAATCTCCAGATGCTGCTCAAGTCTCTACTTTATTGAGTAAAGCTGCTAAATCAATTAAATCATCAACCGGTTTATTCACCTACAAGAAATTAGCCGAATTAAATATCATCGAATCCGGTGCTTCTAAAGTAGATTTATCAAAGGCTAAGGATACCGTTAAAAACTCTGCTTTCAACCTTGTTGTCGTTGGTGATATCGATTCAGTTCCATTTGCCGATGAATTATAGATATTTTTCATAGTCATTTAAATACATTAACCTAGCTATATAGCCCCTCCTATAAAAAAAAAACATTAAAATCTCCTCATATAAATTAATTTCTTTTTAAGTATCAATTATAAGTACTATTATAAGTACTATTACAATTACAGATTACAAAAACTCTTTCATAAATTAAAACTATTGTACACTAGTCATCTACATATATATACAAATATATATATATATATATATATATTAAAACAATCGAATAAGTTTCGTATATCCATACCACCATTATTTGTCGAAAAAGCCACATCAATCATACGACTTCCCTGATGTATAATACATTATTACATCTAATAAACAACTCATCATCGATCTTAGTCTCATCGTTATCACCGTTGATTTCAACAACGTCAAAGATTAACAGATTCATGTAATTATCGACCGATTTTAATTTGCCCTGGTATTTCAAATCGTTGAATTTCAAATTCACCTCGATTTGTTTGTTTACCAAGGATTGTAACCATGGTTTTGGGTTGATTGGCTGGAATGACATCTTATCTACCTTCCTAGTTACCTATCTACTGACCTGTCTATCTGTAGAATTACGTTAGACTTACTTACTTACTTACTTACAACAAACCGTCTCCATAATAACAGAATTATAACATGTTGACGAGAATTTTCGCAGATGGCTGGGCTGGCGAGCTTTTTCCTCGCCGAGTATTTGAGGAGTCGTTTTTAATATTGAATTATACGTGTATGGTTGGGTTTATGTATCAGGGTTGGCTTATTGCAGAGGTGTATACAGGTTATAATGAGTGATTTCACATCCAGACTCACACAGGTGAGCAACGACACCCTCGAAGAGGACTTGATGCCCGTTGATTTACCTTTACCTCCCCATTTAATCTCCTCCACTGATGATCAACAGCAACCTGAGATAGGTGACGAAGAAGTAGAACAAGCACTTAGACAAGATGCTTTATTCCTAAAAGGTGTCGATAATCTATCCACTAGAGAGATCAAGCTTTATCTCGACTCATTCTTAAGACCAGATATTTCACTTGAAGACTTAGATAAGAATAAATTCAAGTTCAGATTGGAATGGATTAATGACTCTTCCATTAACGTTGCTTTTGAGTATTTGTCCAATAGGAATAACTCTAGTGATGATGATTTACTCATTGATACTACTAATTTACTCGACGAGGCATTGAGATTGATATCCTTGAATTCCGAGGATTGCGATACGAAATCAAATGATGAATTACGTATGGCTCATCCATATAACAAGAACGCATTGGCTGGATTGACTATATCCGCAGATTCGAACGAATTTGAAGAACAACCATTAGAGGTAAGACAGAGCTTTAACACCGATGTCAAGGTGAAAGCTGCTGGTAAATATTCGAGATATTATTTGATCCATGGAGAACCAACAAGATTCGATAGAGAAAAATCTCAAAGGCACAAGTATAGACAACGTGATGCACCTTCCGAACACAAATCAAATTCAAGATCCTATTACGAGGAGTATTTAAATCAAAAAAGGCAGAGCACAAGAAGCGATGCACCTGATTTGTTCACCGGTGGTGATGATGATGGTAGTAACGAAGGTGGATTGTTGAATTACGAAACAGAGGATTTGAACGGTGATGATAGATTCAGAGATTTGCAAAGTAAGAGTCATCAAGGCGATGATGAGAGTACAAGAAAATGGTCTAATGATAGATATGGATCCCAGGACTTAAGAGACAGAATTGGTAGACCTCCAAGGGGACCAGGAGGTGGTGATAGTAGAAGATTCCCACATGGTCCAAGGGGAAGAGGAGGTCCAGTTGCTTATTTTAGAAGAGATGGCGAAGATGGTAGAAGGAACAATAGATTCCAAGGTAGAGAGAGGAGAGCTAATAATCGTTATGAAGATGAAGAGGATCTCTTGCCACATTTCAAGAGCACTAACCATGATGTCAATATGGACGATGAAAGAGAAAGACAAAGAGACAGGTCTCCCGATAGGATGTGACATAAATGTAAATTATTTATCTTTAAGTAGAACAAACCAAAAAACCAAAAAGGACTAAATCCACCGTACTAACCTCTACCGAGCAAAAAATAAAAATTTTCCATTTTATTTCAACTATTTACAAGACTCTGATACTTCTGCTAGGTTTTGTTTTGTTTCGTTTCTTTCTTTCTTCTCTTCTGAATGACAAGTGCTCGGCTACACAGTGACCACTGTATCGGTGGACGTACAGATGATCGATGAAAGGTTTCACCTGTCATCTGTTGATTCAATCGAGTTGAGTAAAACCAATGGATGCTAAGAAGATCTTTATGAATTATCAACCTTATAAAGACCGATACTACGATAGACCTTGGGAGTTTTTTTTAACTTTCTTGATCTATCTCATCCTATAAGAATACGATTTACATATTCTCCATCTTTTGTGTTACGCTTCCTCCTCAGGGAAAGAGGTTTATATCATAGATGAATATGGTGAAGAATTTTCGTCACATTTATTTTGTTTATATTTTACATACAATACATACATACGTAGCTACCTGACTAGATACTAGAACTACCCTACAGTTTTTTGGAGGATTACCCAAGTGGTTGCATTTCCTCCTTGAATCGTGTCGATTCTGTAATCTCCTGGAGTACAGGTATACAACGTATTCAAATAATTGAAAATCACTCCTTTCTTCTCTCCCTTGTGTTGGCCGCAATTGCCATGCTCCCCCCATCCCCAGGTTAATATTTGGGTCTTGTTGTTAGTCACTATTATCCCATGCTCACTTCCCGTACTGAACATATCTATTTCCAGATCGTTATTGGAAAATACATATGATTGTCCATGTGAGTTATTTCCTATCGATATGATCTTATTCTTGTTCATGAAATGGATCGATGACCACATCTTGTGAATGTCAAAGTCATCTCGTATACCTTCTAATGACCTTGTAATTTCGAAATTATCCTTTCCCCTTAGCTCATAACTTGTACCTTTATCCTCTTGTATTTTGAAAATGGTGAAATCTCTACACACCGCAAAATCAACGATGTGTTTGGTAGATGTGATGTCTAAAGGCTTGGAAATTACCTTGTTGATGAATTTACCATTGGTATCTTTACACAGTTCACACAGCTGGCCCTTTTTATTGTTTCCCCATACAACTACCTTTGTCTCTTCACTATACCTGTCTTGTAGAGTCATTATAGTACTATGAATGGAAGATTCGATCTTGAGTATGGTATACCTTTGATCTTCGTTCAATTGAATTCTTGCCGGCTTGAATTGTTTTGTTGCTTGTTGACCGAGGCCCAACTCACCATTGAGCCCATTCCCAACGGACCAAACTTGGTCATTTGTATCGACTAGTATACTGAATTCCCATCCTGTAGACATATCCTTCCATCGCACATCTCCTAATTTGTTATCATCATAGAAGTAAGATGGAGGTGGGATGGGGGTGAATATGTGTATTTTCTCAAAGTTCTCAGGAAGACAGCATTGTCCCATGGCGTTGTCTCCACATGCTAGTACTCGACCATCTTCTAGTAGTATCAGAGTATGGTTGCCTCCACATGAGACTTTCAAAGGTCTTTGATCTATATCACTGGTTACAATTCCTTCTTCTAGCGATATTAATACCGGTTGCAACTCGTCCTGGTCGACCTCGTGGCCCAGTCCTAGCTGCGAGTTGCCATTCGACCCACACGAAAGAACCCTGTACATCTCTCTGCCTTCCATCTGCATAACAACTCCCATAAGCAACCGGTAATCAAATCGAATAGGTAAATCTTATCAGATGTCTCTCTCTGTCAGCCACAGACGCGCTGCGAATTTTTTTGAATTTTCCAAGGAGATCATCGATCAATTATCGTGTTTCTTCATGGTTCTTCTTTTATCGGTTATCCCAAGGTCGACAGATTCATATATATATATATAGACAGACAGATATAGATACGTTGTATCAGATGCAAGGGGAAAACCAGAGCACTAGAAATTCAATTATTCCTTCGAGTCCCCTAAGTTTAACCGCGTCAATACAAGTTGAAAGCTCGTCACCAATTCAAAAAATGAGCAACGGTGATAATAGTACAAACGATGATACTTCCGCTGCTGGCAGACTTCCAAGCCTTCGTGACAAGTTCTCCTATAAGCCAGGATTAGGCTCTGGAGTCGGAGGTGCTACTTCCACCTCCACTCCAACTTCATATACAACTCCAATATCAGGTTCCACGAATTCTGCCTCTTTATCAATCGAATTGAAGAGAAATTTCGTTGCCTTGAAGAAAAAATATCCCAATTTGAACTATCCTACCATCCTAAGGGCTTTGAAGACAAAGGGTAACCTTAGAGAAGCGTCGACTTACTTGGCTACATTACCCTCTGAGAAAGTAGTAGCCGTTGCTTCTACATCACAAATCTCTTCATCCCCTGTGAGAAAAGGTATGGCAGTTAAGAAATCATCCACGGATAGTCAAGTAGTCGTACCATCATCGTCTCCAATAAAGCAAGATGTTCAAAGTTCCAAAGTCGAGGTCACAAAACCTAAGTCATCCATTTTTGAAAAATACTCAAACAAGGCTCCAAGGCTAAAGATGAATCTTGAGTCAATCAGAAAGGCTCCAACTCCTGCACCTTTAAATGGAGCAAGATTGGCATCTATTGGGTTTGATTCTCAAATAGGTGGACCACTTGTCAAACCAAGGGGAAAATTAATGAAAGGTTCTAGATACGATTATGATGATGAAGATGATGATATGGGAGATTTCATAGTCGATGGTAATGAAGAAGAAATCGAAAGAATGGAAAAGAAGGCAAGAAAGGCAGAACGTGCCCTTGAAGAACCTAAGTTGAAGAAAATCAAAAAGAGAGCAACCATTTCGTTAAGTGATAGTGAAGAAGAACAATTATCCGAAAGGGATGAACCTGTTGTCCTTGTTGAGTCACAGGATGATTTAGACGATGACGACGATGATATGGATGTGGAAGAAGAAGAAGAAGAGGTGAATGTCAAATTTGAAGAAAGAGTACTTGATTTCCTTAATACTTCGGATAAGAGAGATATTGCTGATATAGCCGGTGTTTCTATCTCAATTGCTTCCTTATTTGTTGAGAGTAGACCCTTTGGATCTCTGGAAGATGTTGAAAACACCCAGTTTGATGAGATTGAAGATAGCAGTGTAACGCCCCCACCGACTGATGGCTCTACTAGAACTAGAAAGAGAGTATCTAAAAGGAAACCAACTGGTGAAAAGATGGTTGAAACTGCAATGAGGAAATTACGTGGTTATGACGCTGCCGATTCTCTGATCAAAAAATGTTCCGAGTATGGTAAAGTCATTACCACCGAGATCCACAAATGGGGAGTTAGTATCCATGGTGATCAAGGTGAATTAGAAATAGTCGAAGTTGACGTTGAAAAAGATGTTGATGATGAGGATGATGATGATCATGACGTTCAAGAAGTCGCAACAATAGAAATCAAGGACGAACCAGAAATCAAACATGAAGCTGACAAAGTGGGTGAAAACGAAGGAGAGGAAGAAGACGTAGAAGAAGACGAAGAAGATGTTGAAGATGATGGAGATGATTACGAATCTGAAGGTGAAGGTGATTCAGATGATGATGAATATATCAAGAAGAAGCCAAGGCATACTAAGAAACAACCCCAATTCCAAAGTCAAGGCTTGAATAAAACGGGTTATTTCCACAAGCAACCTCAATTATTGGATGAAGATATTTCACTGAAGAACTATCAACAAGTTGGTATCAATTGGTTGAATTTATTATATCAAAAGAACCTATCGTGTATCTTGGCAGATGAAATGGGTCTTGGTAAGACCATTCAAGTCATTGCATTTATAGCACATTTGAAAGAGAAACTATGCGAGGGGCCTCATTTGATCGTTGTTCCTTCTTCAACTTTAGAAAATTGGCTTAGAGAGTTTCAAAAATTCGCACCCGATTTGATCGTTAGACCATACTATGGAACTCAAAATGCAAGAGTTGAACTAAGAGCAGAATTAGAAGATTCATCCCAATATGACGTGTTGGTCACGACTTACAACCTTGCCACTGGTAATAAATACGATCAAAATTTCTTAAGATCGAGAAGTTTCAACGTTGTTGTTTATGATGAAGGTCATATGTTAAAGAATTCCAATTCTGATAGATACGCCAAATTGATGAAATTACATGCAAACTTTAGATTGTTATTGACTGGTACCCCATTGCAAAATAACTTAAGAGAACTAATCTCTTTATTGGCTTTCATCTTACCAAAAGTTTTTTCAGCTAAAAGGGATGATTTGCAATCATTATTTGATCAGAAAGTTACCACTTCAAGAGACTCGGATGACAGAGATGAGAATTATAATCCTTTGTTATCTCAACAAGCCATTACAAATGCAAGAAAGATGATGGCCCCTTTTGTTCTAAGAAGAAAGAAGGATCAAGTTATGAAATATTTACCTAAAAAGAATCATTTTATCAAATATTGTGAACTGAATGAAGACCAAGCTAAGATCTACCAAAGACAATTGGATATTGCTAAAAGTGCCAAATTGGATAGAGATAGAAGAAAGTTGTTGTCTTCAGAAGAGTTACGTAAAGAGGATAAATTGCGTAAGGACAACAAAGAACCTCCATTACAAAACACTACAAATACCATAATGCAACTACGTAAAGCTTCTTTACATCCTATGTTATTTAGAAGCCATTTCACAAATGAGTTGATTGCTAAGATGGCTAAGGATATCATGAAGGCTCCTGAATATTTGGAGGCAAACGAGGATTACATCTATGAAGATATGCAAGTTATGACTGATTTTGAATTGAATGGATTGTGTTTGAAATTCCCCAATGTTTTAAGTGAATATATCTTACCAACCGATAAATATCTCGATAGTGGAAAGATTAAAGTTATGATGGAGATTGTCAAAGATGTTATATCTAAAGGTGAGAAAATTCTTATCTTTTCGTTGTTTACCAATGTATTGGATATCTTGGAAAAGGTATTGAGTTTCTTTAATATCAAATTCTTAAGATTAGACGGTAGTACATCTGTTGATGAAAGACAAGATATCATCGATAAATTCTACGAAGATGGTGAAATCCCCGTCTTTTTATTATCTACCAGAGCTGGTGGTTTTGGTATCAATTTGATCTGTGCTAACAATGTAATTGTATTTGATCAATCCTTCAATCCACACGATGATAAACAAGCTGAAGATAGAGCCCATAGAGTAGGTCAGACCAAGGAAGTCAATGTATACAAATTGATTACCAAAAACACAATTGAGGAGAATATCAGCCAAATGGCCGAGAATAAATTACAATTGGATGATTCTATGACTATAACCGACGATCAGACTGCAAAGTTAGTCGAAAATGCCTTGTTCAAATGATTTGACGATAATTAATTGAACAATATGTACTATAATAAATATATATATAAACTGAAAAAAAAATGAAAAACATACTTTCTTTTTAAAAAAATAAATCAGGAAGCAAACTGTACTTCTAATCCATAACCCATGACTTTTGGAACGGCATCATGATAATTGATGTTGACGCCACCACTGAGTAAGAAATCCTTGTATTTCCCCTCCCATAACAAATTCACATTCTTCTTCTTCAGACTCGTATTAGCCATAAAGGAAGAAGTGAATCTAGCTAGTTCGAAATCGTTTATATATTTACGAGCAGCTGTTTCACCTAACCATCTACCTGGTTTCACATGCATGAAACTATCTAGCGCTTTCATTTGATCGTCCTCCTCTAAAGAGTTGAATGAATTGGGATCTTTAACAAAACCTCTAATTAATGGTAATGATTCCTTTTTGAATCTTACAAGATCTATATTTGAATAGTCTAAATTATTCGCATCCAATAGTCTTTTCGGACTGGAATCATCTAGTCTCCAGAAGTTATAACCCAAACTTAAGTCACTGTCGTATGAATATACGTTAAAATCATACCTCGAAGTGAACGTAGTACCTAATCCTGTCTTTATGGAATAAGTCGAAGACACGGCACCTAATAATGGATTTACAGATACAGTCATGACTAATGGCTTGCCAGACGATGCCAAATGAGTCGAGTATCTCATAGATGTGGACACACCAGGAGACATCGTTGCTGCAGCATACCATAGTTCAGTCCCTATTGATAACATGCTACTGCTTATTCCAACGTCTTGATGCAATTTCTTTGGTGATAAAACCCCATTCTCTCCAATGTTATAAAGGCATCTGAATCCCAATAAGTTTTCAATCGAAGAGTATATGTATTCCTGTGATGATTTACCCGTATCCCTTTGAAAGAAAAAAGTTAACATTCCATTTCCCAATGGTTTGGTCTTTGTCTTTGGGGTAGAAACACATTTGACTGTCAATTGCGACGATTCTGATAATCTTTGGATCAACATTGCCTCCAAGAATTGACTGGGGAAGTACATCTTTGAGTACAAAAGAGTAGGCCTCTTTTGTCTTACCTCGGTTTGCTCTCTTGTATATTTGGATTGAATCAATCTATAGCCATCAACCATGGTTTGTAATGGTACACACGTCGAATTCGTCACGTTTTTCATATCTATTGAAGAGTAAAAATACGCTGCGGAGCTGCTGAGACGATCCAGCTGTGCCAATTGGAACGAAGAGTAACTGTGCTCCGCAGTCTTCGAAGATACATTAAGTTTGAAACCCTTGGGTATTTGAAAATTCAGGAGATTATTGGATGTAGACAAAATGTTCTCGTAGAGGTTATCCTCATTCCAGCCCGTGCTGCCGTAAAAGCATCGCTGTACATAGTCCATGTAGCTTATCATCGTGTTCCTCTTTACCAGGACTCAATTAACAGAACAATAAAATACAGGTATACCATATAAAAAACTCCCCCTTAACGCTGAATAAATAGATAATAAACTGCAATACAATACAATACGAATAATGTTCAAAGAGAAAGCAAGTAAAATGTCTTTCCCCCAGTGGTGCACGGAGTTGCTTTTTTTTTCACTGAAACGAACGAGAACAGATCAGAGTGGCATAATTTCAACTGGATGAAATGGCATGGGAATGGTATCTACTGCTTGCCGTTTGGAAAGCAGAAATCAATCCATCTAATCCGATATCAGTTGTTCTGCACCCTGGAGGTTCTCAGATACACTACTGTTGCCACACATCTCCCTTTTCGACTATTTATCAGTGATAATCATGAGCGGGGAAACCTACAAAGCAAGAGGATCACTCTCGAGTGAGGGCAAGGCTAGAAGCGATAGCAGGACCAGTTCCAACGCTGAATCTGCATCTTATACGTCCTCTGCAGTCTCTCCACCTACATCCCCATCCATTTCTCCTGTGTTCACGCCTACTCTTTCTCCCAGAAAAAAAACAAATGAATATCCCTCTCCCAGAGACGATGACTTTGCTATTGCATCAGATTCCGATGTATGGTCACTGGATAGCTATGCAGGAGTTAATAACAATTTTACGATATCTTCAGATTCTTATTTTTCACATCATAGGGACTCCCAAACAGATCACAGAGATAGAGGTAGGAGGCTTGATCCACCGGTTCCACTTTTCGGCTCTTCTAATAATGCATCTTCATCATCAACATCAACACATGGTTTAAATTATACCCATTCAAATACTCCAACATCTTCGAAAAGAGACGATAGAAGGAGAAGTGACGTCTCTGCTAGATCCATAGACTCTACATTATACTCTGACTATAACAGTGATTCAGATACTCCAGTCAGCAAATCGAGACGGAGAAGAAGATCAGATAGTATCGGTAACAATACCACGGGAAGTACTTTCAATCAAAGCAGTAGCAATTATAACACAACGAGTAGCAATAGCAGTCTTGGAAATGCTTTGAATAGGAGAAGAATGTCTTCAAGGTCAAGGGTTAGAGGTGATGTCAATGGTGAACCCCCAGCAGCAAAGATTTTCAGAAATTTATTAATCTTGGAGGAATCTTTAAGACAACAATATGAACAACAACAACAACTCAGGCACAAGTACTCATCTTTCCTCATGATAATGAGTCTTATATTGATGCTAAGCATATATTTCTTGGCTACAAGTTCTACCACAAATAGTTATGTTCATTTCCTCTATCAAATTGTCTCCCTGATAAGTTTTGTCACTTTATCCCTATTTTATTTGAGTGGAGAGTATCATAAGACCATTGTTAGACCAAGAAAATTCTTGACAAGTACCAACAAGGGTTTAAGACAATTGAATATACGTATAATCAAGATAAGAGTCAAAAGAATGGATCAACTTTCAGATTACTCAAGATCTAGTATGAGGATATTAGCATCTCTAATCAAGTTTACGTTGAACTCATTATTGTTGAAATCTCCCTTACCAGTAGTACCTCAAAGTTTTGTCAATAAGATTAAGACACTGGTCTTATCCATGGAAATTAGATCCCAACCAAGAATTGGTGCCACTGAAGTGAAATTGGTCTTAAATTCAAGAATTTTTAGTACTGCTACTAGAGAGCAATGGGAACTTTATAGAAATGAGTTCTGGGCTAAAGAAGGATCACGTCGTAGAGCTTTGCTCCTGAGACAAAGGGATAAATAAGGAATTAGTTATATTAGTATATCATCTAAAATATATATAACTTGAAATGCATTAAACATATGTCAAACTATTCATATTAATTCATTTACCTACCATGTTTTGTAAAATCGTCGTTGTTTTTTTCTGGTGATTTTTTTTAGATCACAAATCATCAGATCTAATAATTCTTGTACCACCAAAGGAAAGTCAGGCATCTTATTACTAGACCTTATTATATTTACATAGGGAAATAAAACTATTTTGTGAACTTTGATTGTAAGCGAAGTCAGAGGGGTAGGCGATTAATGTGAAACGTTCCAGCTACCAAACCACATTTTGTGAGTACAGATACTCGATATTCTTATTTAAAAGGGCAGGATACCACTGCTGAATTTTCACTTATTAATCTTCTACTCTCAGCTAACTATATTATTGGTGTGTAGAAACTTTAATTGATGGTAATTGACACTCGACATTTTTGCTACTCTGAAGCAATCTCAGATATTTGAATCATGATAATTCAACCAAATCTCGTCCATATTTGCTCATTTTTTGACTGCATTATAGGTTTCAGTATCATATGTACCCTCTCTTGTAGTTTAAGCCTCCTATTTAATGTTAAAATAGGTAACACGAAACTTGATTCACTGTATATTCAAATGGACCTAGCAATCTCAAAATTCCAAATTTGAAAATTCAAGCTTTTTCTCAAAGTTTAAACCGTAATATTGCCTGCTGATCACACTATGTACTGTCTGGACACAATCAGCCTGTTCTAAGCAAAACAATCCATCGATTTGTTATATATCGGCAAAATAATCTTGCTGAAAGGCCTAATTTTATCGTAAATCGCCCAATTTTAAAGCTTTTCAATGCATTTTAAAACCTAATTAAAACTTTTGAGGTGCCTTGACTTATTAAATTGCTTCTCCCAGCAACTAAAATTAAAACTTGAGACTTTTTTAATAACCTTAACCCGTCTTAGAAAACCTTTACCAGATAAACTTCACCCAAATAAATCAAAATTGAGACGTCCAATCCCAAATGCAATATGCGAGCTATACATTGTGGCTACCACCTAGATCAATATGAGTCAGGGCCTTCTTATGTGAATCTTAAATTTTCAAATCTCTGCTACTGAAGGCTACCTGGACTCGCAACATTTTGGAAATGTTGCGATTTAAGAGCCGGTACTATCACTTTTATCTTCGCAGATACCTTCAGGTGCACTAACAAATCCCATATCAATAGTCATCAATTGACCAGGCAACTCTCTTTCTACGATCCCTAATAGCAGCCACAGAACCATGGCCGTATGCCCTCTACTTTATGTATGAGGCATAGGAAAAGCATAAGATCGGAATGCACAGCCCGGTATCTGCTAACCTTCTACTTATGTAACTGTCACTAAGTAGCCAATCTCCAAACTTGACGAGTAAATTTTCGCAAAGCGAAAAACAAAACTAAACTACTCGTACCCAAAATCAAAAACTTTGAAGAAAACATACTATATCACTATATATCGAAGACAAAATAAAAAACCGCAAATTCCGGAAAAGTGAGTGTAAACATCAAAATTCTTTGAACTTCTCCAATTGGAAAAAAAATAAATCTAAATATGAAAACTGTAATTCCTTCGAGGAACTTCCTGTCAACAAGAAAGAATAGCTGCGTTACATTTGCATCACAAACCATTCAATCAAAGTAGAGCACAGTATAGTAATACACCTGTTCCATAAGCCTACACTATCATGGATACGTGCCACGTCAATGGCAGCAAAAAAGATAGTAAGACAAATCCTCATAGAGAAAATAGTTTACTATTAATGAATGTTCCTGTATGATTTCTATATGAAGAAGAAAAAACCATTTGCTTGCTCCAATATCAATGTTGACTACGTTATTATAACGTATGTGATTAAGGCCATCTCAGACTATATGCTAGTTTTAATTCCAGTGTTATTACCTTACCTCTAAGTCTTTAATTACTACTTTGAGTTCAGAAACCCGTGCACCTGTATCCCTTATTCGTAGCCCATACTGCCTTTGGAGTGAGCAGCAACAATATATATTATCTTTTTTATTCTTCTCTCTAGTTCTTAAACTACTTAGTTCTGGCTGTTTTCGTTATATTCTCCAGAAATACCATAGCTCTTATTTTTGTTTTCGCGACTCATTTTATTGGTTTTTTTAGTTTTTCTTGTAAATAGAGGTATTTTATTGTATTTGTACTGCGCACTATCTTTTCTCTTTTCTTAATTTTTAGCCGAATTTTGTAGATTTGCGAGGATGGTCCACCTATGGCTGTGCTTATATGAGAACTATTTGGGTGGTCGTTTCAGTTACTGCCTAAGTGAGTTATCTGTGGTGAAAGCCCACTACTACAAACATGGTTTAATAATTGATTGTCTCATATGTTACTGTTACTAAGTACTCGTAAGCAGAGACTTTGTAGCACATGTGATGCTGTATAGTTTGTGTCCAATCAAGATATCGACTTTATTGCTATGCTGGGGCTGATCTGCTCTCCATACAAGAACAGATGAGGACTGGATTCTCCGTTGGTTTTGAAAATGGATCAATTTACATGTCGTATAGAGTAGTTAAAAGTATTTTAAAGTTTAAAGCCTTTAAAAGGCCTGGAATATACCAACAACTTCCCTAGATACCTTAGTCACAGGCTGAGTGTTTGATATATATTGTTGCCATAGCTATCGGATCTAAGTTCGTAGAGATATTATCAAATACGTGTTTCAGATACGAAATCAGTTCTAAATCATTAAAACAATCTAGCTCATTGTCTTCGGCATATGTTGTTTTATAGTATAGGCGTTTTTATGAGTCATATATCTGCTTATTTGAGCTAATTATTGACAATATTAATTCCAGAAGGTAAGCCTTAGTTAGGTATTAGTTAGGTATTAAACCGGCTGAGTCTGACACTGTTATGTGCTCGTAAACAATTGATTTAGTAGTTAAATGTTTAAGAATGCGGATTATCTCTATCAACAGGTAAATGTAGAAATGTGTCTCACCAGCTACCAACGAAATTGAGAACAGTAACTCAGCTATACTGATTAACTAGTCTAAAATAGTCTTCGGTGGTAAATCTTACTGATAATTATCGTATTAGAGGCATTGATCTATGTGTTGGAGCTTTAAAAGGGATCCTGGAACTTGAATTTAGCACCAGAAATTCCATTCAGGCCATCTGATTTTTTTGCACACGATCTATTTCAATACTAAGTGCCGTAATATACTTGCATGTCGAGTGTTTTTTTTTCCTTAGAATAGCCAATTGAGTCTACTGAAACTCACCCATATCGATAGATAAAGTAATTATATAGCTATTGGTATCCAAATTGTATATAATCAAAGTTGAGAACTCAAAAACCGAAAAAAAAGAGAAAATATTACCAATATCTGTCTTAGAAGCTGCATTAATACACTATTATAATGAATAAGCACTGTATGTATCTTATCCATCTCTATGAAATTTCAAAATGGTACTCATTCCTACCAAAATCACTCACATTTAGAAGTCTCCTTCAAAACAAAACTCTCTGACGGGTTACTCTATGCCAATCACCCTTTAAATAACCTCATACAGAACAATTCAGCTACTGGTGTTATAACCAGTAACTTTATACTAAGTCCTGTGCTGTTAAAAGGGAAGAATCGTGGCTTATATCAACTTAGACATGGTAAATTTTCAGCGGAGTAGAAGAATCCAAAACGGCATAATGGAGCCAAAAACAAAATTTTCATTGTAGAAATATGGCAGGCTATTACTCTAGTGAGAGATCTATAGGAAATATCTTTGACATATAGTAGTTCATGGTGGAATACTATCAATTTATGGACAAATAGATCGTCAAATTTCATGAAAATCTCAAGCCATTTGCGATTTTTCAAAGCATTGAAACGTTCTTATCGATGTCACAAGGGAGTAACTACATTGCTATTGTAACATCTGAAGATTGTTTACAGCCACTATGTGTCATTTTCGTTCAGTTTATTCAATTTTTTACCCTTTGTTGGACTGAACATATCATTAACTAATTCAAATATCGGCAAAGTATACTCTAAATAAAACTCAAAATTTAAATTCTCAGACCAGAAATATTATTATGTTTGAAATGTTGTTAGTCTAATTCTAGAAATAGTCAGTTTTGAGTATGTAAGAGGAGAAAATATATTGATTTATCTTTACCAAAGCATATAAAATTGATTCAAGAAGATAAATATAATCATTAGATTAAAATTCTGCCTTATGTGTTGGTTTTTTGTATTGATTTATGGAAAATCTAAACCTAGAAATTTCCAGCTTTCTACCTGAAAATTTGGCAATTTAAAAAGATAGATCGATCTAGTTGACTTCTAGCTCAATAATGATATATATGTCTCTTAGAGTATAACTGTTTTCATAGAGATATTTTATTTTGAAAATGGTTTTAAACGACACAATCACAACCGAATCGGGTGTTGCAAAGGTCGAAAGTCTCAAAACCCGTGCATTTGTGAATTTCGGGAGTTTTGGTGTGAGATCGATCGCCGAGAATGTTTTTTGAGATCGAAGCAGGACGTGGAGGAATAAGACATACGAGAGATAAGTGGATGATTGAAAACCAATTCAAGAGTTCATCAATTGACTTGGAACGTTTAATTTGATAGGCAATTGATATCAGGATGTCTCTTAGAACTAAGTTATCCGATCAGGATCTCCAAGGAGGCATAAATGCCACGTTTCCTAAATCGATACCGTCTCAAGATGCGATCCAAGCAGAAGTGTTGAAGCTGTCCAAATCTCTTCAACAAGCAACTCATGTTACTCAGTTGAATAAGCTAGTGAACCAAATTGATAGTAGGCAAAAGCAGCTGGATGAAATAATAAACAAATTCATTCAAAGAGAGTCCACAAGTCATCAATCTTCCATTAGATCTTCTGAGATAGCCAGGGTTGAATTATCATCAACTTTGAATCATTCAAGAGTCTTGAAGAAGATACTAGATGATGCAAGCAATCTAAGTACCAAGATTACAGAGAAAGTGAGAGTTTTGGATTCAGAAAAGACTAAAATTATAAAGACCAAAGATTACGTTGAAAATGTCAAGTTATTGAAGACCGAAATTCTCAAAGCGAATCAATCTATAGCCGAAAAGGACTGGTTATCCGCTGCTACATCTATCAGTAAGATACGCAGCTTACCGGAGAGTTTGATAAGTGACGAATTTGTTGAATACATTGTACCCACAAGCGATGTTAGTGATATGCCAAACCAGTTATTAGAGAGATGGATCTCAGAACTTAGCGACTTATTTGTTAAAGAGTTCAATATATCGAGTCAAAAGAAAGATGTACCAAGATTGACTTATTTCTTCCAATTATTCCCATTGATAGGCAAAGATAATGTAGGGTTGAACTGCTACTCCACATTCGTCTGTAATATAATCAGTGAACAATCAAGAACTATCATTCAAAAGGCCCAAGGACGTGATTCAAGACCAGACTTTTATGCCCAGATTTTATTTCAACTCTTTCAAACTATTTCGGAAATTGTCCATCAACATTCAAGAGTAATCAGGAGATACTATGGATCTAAAGTTATTCCTCAAGTTATGACAAAGATTCAAGTTGAATGTGACTTACAAAGTGGATTGATCTTTGATACCTTCTGGGATTCTAAGAACCTCGGAAGAATCTTGGATACTGTTTCCAAATACGATTATCCTGTATTGATCGATGCTTTAACGAATAATAATGCCAATCAACAATCGGGCGATGGACATAGTGAGTACGATAATTATTCAAATATATCATTATATGAGGTAGAAAATCTGATTGAAGAGCTATCAACCATGTTAAACCACTGGGCCATGTATAACAAGTTCTTCGTTGTTACTTGGAATGAAGCTATATCACCATCGGGCAACAATGATAACAACAACAACAACCAAGGATCAAGACCTTCATTATCTATTTTCCCCAAGCCACTATTGACTAGTACGTTTGCAGAAAAGATAAAAAACAAGATCTTCCCATCATTTGACAGGTTATGTACATTTGCATCTAGAAAAACCGTGGAAAGAGCATATCAAATTGAACAGTTACCAGATTTGAGTTCTCAATTAGTCACATGCGTCAAATTTTTGACTTATTCCTCTAGAGCTATCACTGCCACCACTACGGCTAATCTACTATCTATTTCCCCAGATGAGCCTCCTATTACTTCAATGATTGACGATATTACTGTTGCTTTGAATCTTATAATGCTCCAGACTCTTTCTTCTGGTCAACTAGCCATTATAAGAAACATGGTCTCCAACGTAAGAAGGATCTTAGAAACAGATTTCTTGAATCTATTGAGTAAGAAACTTCAGGATTTCCAACCACGTTTAAATTCACATTTATTAACCCAACAGACGATTCAAAATATCCAAGAAAATCTAAGCAGCATTGCACACTCAAATGGTGGTTCAGGGTTATATTCTAGTGGTTCAGGCTCTCAAAGCAATCTATTATCCCCTCGTAGTGGTACACCACCAGTTGGTGGAAGCAGTGCCAGTGCCACTGTTGCCAATAGTTCATCAATCTTCATGAAGAATGCAACCTCAGCAATCACATCTGCCATCAATATCAACGGTTCCGAAGCTGAAAATAGTTTAAGACTGGCAAATTTCATTTCAATATTGAATTCGATTTCCGTATTTGATAGGTACCTTTCCAAATTGACAGGCATCTTGAAGGATAGGTTGAGAAGCGATAATCTGTTGATATTGGACGATCAAGAGGCCAATTTATTCAGGTCTCAATTGGAAAAGACCAACGATAACACAGAGTATTACATTTCTCTATCACAAGATTCGAATCCCGTCAATGAAAAGATCAAAAGTATCATTCAAACTTTGCATACTTCTTTCAATGAGAAAGTAAAAGGTATACTAAACTATCAAATCAAGTTGTTGTTTGACTTAGTGTTCAAGGCCAAGATCACTAAGATGATTAATGAATTGTTCAAAGACGATGAAGAATATCTTATTAGTTCTATTGAATCCTCATATGAGTCTTCATCTGAATTAATAATCAAATTCATCAAGGAATGGAATGGTACAATCACCCCATATTTAACAACTATGTCAAGGGAAAATTTCGGAAACTTGATAGATTTAATTGTATCTCAGATTTCCAACCTGATTCAAACAAAGATTTGGTCATTGGATCATAAGATCAATGAGTTAGGTTCGACTAAATTGGAGAAAAATCTGAGTCTCTTGATTGGTGAAGTTACCAAGTTTGACTATAGTTTACGTAATAAGTTCATCAAAGTGACTCAAATTATCATGGTCCTTGGATTGGAAGATGATGAAGAGATTGATGATTTTGAGGATATCGATTGGGTTTTGACCCCAGTTGAAAGAAACAGGGCTAGAAATTTGCGTATCGATCGTAAGTAGTTACTTTTGTTTCTTAAAAATAAGAAGAAAAAAGACAGTTTGTTATGATTAGTTTTCGTGATGTATTCATTAGATATTACATAGTTATATAAACGATATAGAAATATGGCTTGTAGTGTATATGTGTTGTGCGATTTATTCAGTATCCTGTACTTGTTCTTGTTCCTGAGTCTGTTCTGGTTCTTGATCTTCTTGTTCTAATTCTTGCCTTTGCAATAATTCATTTTCCAATCTGACTTTCTTGGCCAAAAGAATTTGAGAATCTGTCTTTATCTTGAACCTACCTTGAATCATAGCAGGGTTAAATTTCGGATGTGTGAGTTCACACATACTACCCTTGGGACAGAATCCACAAAGGTATAAAGGACAAATGACTTTACGAATATGTCTCCTTTGACAATCTGGTCCATCTGGACAAAACCCAAGCTGAGAATAATTAACACATTCTGGAATCTTACTCTGAGGATCGATATGTAAGAAAGAACATTCTGGACCTTGGGCACAAGTACCGGTAGATTGGAAGTAAGCACATTCAGGCATCTTACTCAAATTATACTCGTGTAAGAAATCACATTCGTCACCCATCTTACACAACCCACGTAACCAATATTTACAAACAATCTTATTGTTGAAAACTTTGGAAGGGTGTTTATTGGGACAGTTATTCCCATTGGGGCAATCCCCTGTATTTTGGAAGTATTCACATATCGGTCTATCTGGATCCAAACCAAATCCAAATTGCCTTCGAAGGTATGGTTCAAATTTGAAAGTTATTCTATCTTTTTTATTGGTGGTGTCTTTTTGAGCAGATTGTTGAGATGGCAAAGCAAAGTTCATCTGCTGCTGCATCATTGGAATTGGCTGTATCATCGACATATTTGATATAGTGTATGTGGAGTATCTATAATTGAGCCAAGATGGTACGTATGCGTTTGTTGGTGATGATCATAAACTATTAATTAATCTTATTAATCATCATCCTTCTTCTTCTTCTATAAAGATTTCTGATGTTCAATACCAAGACAAAAATAACACCCTTGCACCAGGAACGAAAATCACACCGACATACCTTCCCGATTAGGAAAGTCGGCCAGTCGGTTACGGTGGAATTTATATATATATATATATTCAGATGGATAGGATAACAATTTTTGTTTTTACATATTGGTTATATAGAAGTGTAGGGAATTGCAGGATAGTATATGCACCATGATGCATCTTAATAAAGTTACAAGGGAAGAAGTGGGGCAGAAAAAAAATAGAAAAGGAAGACACAAGGAATGGAAAAGAATGGATAAAAGAAATGGATAAGAGAAGAGTTGATAAATAAAAAAAAATGGACAAGAAGAAAAACAAAGAGCAAAGGGGCAAAAGACAGAATAAAGAGATAAGTTAATTCAACTAGTGAATTTTCCAAGTTGATTTTGATATTTTATAATTGGTATGGATTGATTGATTGATTGATTGATCGATTGATTAATTGATTGAAATTGCTGGCAATAGAATGGAAAAAAGAGCACTAATCTAATTTTGATCCATCTAAACCAACAACATTTGAATTTCTAAAGATTCCAGAGTAATCATTCCAGTATTTTTCAATATCACTACAACCTATGAAATTTGCAAGTTTAAAGATTTTTTCTTGACGAGGAGGATAAGAATTTGCAATTTCATAGTTGTTTAAATAAACATCCAATATTTGATTTGAACAATTGAATAAGGTGAAAATGTCGTATAATAGAGGTAATCTTGGTTCAACGGCTTTTGGGTCGAGGCCAGTGGCAAATGGTACCAATTCATATTTATCATCTAAGCCACTGCCTCTTGTTAGATTAGTTGTTCTTGCAAATTTTTGTTCGATTCTAATATTTGATCTTTCTAAATTACGTAAGGAAAGTTGAATTTGACTTTGAGTATGAATAATCGATTGTATAATAACCGAATAATTTTGATTTTGATTACCTGTAGTGGTATAAAGTTCGGGATGATCGAATAAAGGATTTGAAGTCAAAGGATTTTGGTTTCCAACCACTTGGCTATCCAATGAATTGGTTGATCTTTGTTGAGATTGCTGAGTTGATTGTTGAGTTTGCTGAGACTGTTGTGTTTGCGATTGTGGTTGTTGTGATTGAGTTTGTTGTGCTTGAGTTTGTTGCGTTTGTGGTTGTTGTTGCGTTTGTGATTGAGAAGATTGTTGTTGTTGACTAATTGACAATTGTCTATTACCATTACCACCTGTTCTATGAGGAAGTTGCTCGAGTCTAAAAGTTGGAGTAGAAGTAGCAACTCTTCTGGATATCGGGTCCGAATAATCATGAACTGGGTATTTATTATTCAATACCAATCCATTTGAAGAAGGAGAGTTTCCAAGCAATTGAGATGAATTGAAAGATTCATTACCTAAATCTAAGACATTAGTAGCGACAACACCATTTAACCTTGTAGTGTTAGCATCGACATGGCTAAAATTATTTGACTCTTGGTTATTACTAACGACTATGGAATCATCATTAGAACTAGCACCATTTGAGTTTGATGAGTTATTATTATTATTATTATTATTATTGTTGTTGTTGCTGTTACTATTGGTACCGTTATTGTTATTCTTTTGTCTCTTGTTACTACCATTGGAATCATTTCCATTTCCATTTCCATTCTCATTTGAACGAGGTCCACTAGCAGGGAAAGGTCTTCTTGTAATAGTCGAAGGTTGATTTAAACCGTGATTTTTGTTTATATGTCTTGCTAAATTGGTTGGACCATTTCTTGATGAGTATCTGAATGCTTTATTACACATCACACATTCGACATTTGAGTAATTATCACCTTGCGATAAATGGCGGAAATGCTGCCATACCCAAGAATTAGGAGGTCTGGCCATCTTTTATGAAGTTTGAAGAATGATATATGTATATAACTCCGTAAATGGTTAAGAATTAGAAGTTTGATTCAATTCAATTCAATTCAATTCAATTCAATTCAACTCTTTTAGAATCAAATTTGATTCGATAAATTGGGTTTGTATGATAGTTGTTTAATATCAATGGATTGAAACAAGATCAAATCAGTCGGAGGATCGGCGGAGAGATGATGAAAACCGTAGTAAGAGAGTTATACAGCAAAGCGACACGATATATATATACACGGGATATGAGGTGTATAAAAGTCCGATGAGTGTATCCGAAGTAAACAAAGGGGGTAAAATGGATCAATTGAAAGCAGATCAAATAGATCAAATAGATCAATATGTATTTAATCCAAACCACTTAAAAAAAATAAAATACCAAACAAACAGCCATTCATTCAATCCAACAGAGAAATTGAAACCACCATCCCTTTTTTTTTTCTTTTGCGCTTTTGCTCTCCTTGTCTCCTTTGGACTTGTCCTTTTGGTGATTTGTTTTTTAACAAGATTTTTAGCGGAAATTATTTGATTATCATTAACAGGGGGTGCGATGGGCGGTGGTCGTGGCGGTGTTGGCGGTGGCGGTGTTGGCGGTAACGGGTTCGGGTTCGGTTTTTGTTTCCATTTCCGCGTATTGCACGCTTCTTTTTCCCTTTTTCCACCGCGGGTTCCGCTGTTTTCCGTACGTATCCGCTATGGTGATGTAATGGATAATAATAATATATATATAGTATAATTGAAATGAATGGATATATATAACCATATACATAAATAAATAGATAAATAGATAAATAGATAAATAGATAAATAGATAAATAGATAAAAACTGGAAAATGCAAGGACGATAAGGGCAAAAACAAAATAGAATAAAATAAAATAAAAGAAAACAAAGGAAAATAAAGTATAACAAAATATAATAAAGAACACACACGGAAAAAAGGGGTTACACTATATATATATATATATATATATATGTATACTATTACATATCATTTTGAGTCTCTTTCTTTGGAGAGTTGTCATGATCAACACCACCAATATAACCGGAATCTTCATCTTCTGCAAGTGGTAACGAAGGAGAGGTAATACTTCCTCCACCACCATTCATAATATCTTCTTTCAAAGCATAAGATGAGGCTTCTGTAGCTGTACTAACTTTTGAGTCATCAACTACGGGGACAACCAATTGTAGTGTACCAGAGTTATTGATATGCTGTTGATAATCTTTAATGTTTAAATTATTGAAATCATCGGTTGGTAATCCAATTTCTTTACCACCTGCATTGATAGTAACAAATTTAGTAGTAGCAGTATTGGTATTATTGATATTATTATTATTGTTGTTGTTAGTAGGAATCAATTGAGCTTGTTGAAATTGCCTTTGTTGTAAAATACTTGGTGATTGATTTTGAGATGATGGAATATGTAAAGAATGATTATCAATCGATTGATTTGTTGGCATGGTTAATATGGTATTTGTTTCCAAAGTATCATTATCACCAGATCTTATAGATGCTCCTCCTCCTCCCATTGTACTCCCAATGGCCAATGAAGATTGAGTATCGAGTAGAGCATTAATATTACCACTATTATTGTTGTTACTCTTTCTCTTTCTCATATTTGATGAAGGTTGAGCAGATACATTCGATAATCTACGAGTTGATTTTTGTGAAATCAATTCTTGCTTTCTACGTTCATAACCAATTGTAGCTCTTGCTTGTGGACTTGGTAAAGAGGTTAATTTTTTGATATCATTATACCAAGAAATCATAGAATCAAATGATTCTGCTCTAAAAACCCATTTATGACTCTTCATTGGTGACATTCTATTCTTATTTGTAGTTAATACAAATTTATGTGGTGATTCAGGATGATTATCATCCCTTTTTTGATGCTCGGTGATTTGGAAATCATCCAATGATAATGACATAACGGGGATTGGATCTTTCTTTCTATCGCCAGATTTAAATTCGTGTAAAAAAGTTGGTGTTAAGACATACCAACCTCTTGAATAAGATTTTAAAAATTTCGATTTTCTTTCCAAAAAATCGGATCTAATTGAAATTGATAATGGATCATTTTGATAATTATAATTAACTTCATTTAAATGTCTCATTGGTAAATTTGGATCGATAAAATTTGGATCTCTTGCAACAAAGGAATTCCATTCAAATTGAGGACTCTTGGTTAATATACCAGAATCTAATTTAACAATCAATGTATCAAATACATTTTGAGCTTGTTGACCAACTAATTTGGCATAAACCGTCAAAGCAGTTTGAATTTCAATATAAACAACTTTTTCCAATTCTTTACCAGAAGTTTGTAAATTGATAAATGCTTCGTGTAAATAATTTTCTTCTGTTAATTGTCTTTTAATTTGTCTATCTAAACTTAATTTCAATAGATATGGATCATTTGTAGGTTTAAGTATAGATGCATTATGCTTTGCTAAATCTATTGATTGAATAAAATTTGTCAATTCTTGATTTGTAGTTTGTTGTTCTTTACCAACGGTATTTTTGAAATCACTTTGTAAACCTTTAATTTCTTTAATCTTAACCAATAAATCTCTTCTTAAATCTTCCAATCTTGGTATTATCGTTTGATTTAATTCTTTTACGGTATCCTGTGCCAAGAGTGCGGCATTTGAATGGTATTGATATAATACAGTTGCCAAGTCTTGAATTGACCCATTACCCAAAGGTAAAAAATTCTTCTCAGCCAATTGGAATTCATCAACGTTTGATGAATTGGTGGATTGTTGATTATGACCAGAATGGTTATTTTGAATATTGGCCGAATCTGCTTGATTGGATCTAATTGGTTTATAAAATTCACCATCAAGGCCTTGAGCTACAAATGGGAATGTCAATGCATGATGTAATCTAATTTGTTGACGAATTATTTCTTCATTAACAGAGACAATTTCTCTTAAATACACAATCAATGACCTGATAATAGTTCTCCAAGATGAGAATCTTGAAGCCAAGACATCAGTTGGATTGGCATTTGTTGGCATTTGAATGGATAACGGATCCGATGGATCTTTATGTTGATTAGATGAGGATTTTGATTTTTTTTGAATCTTATCCTTTTCTCTCAAATTATTGATCATCTCCTGAGTTGAACGCTGAGAGGTTAACGATTTGGATTGTATCTGTTGTTGCTTCTGATGTTGTTCAGTTAATGACTTCAATTGAAGTTGATTTTGAGCAATTTGTTGCTGTGACACCAGGCTCATTTTTGTTATTCGTTTCTTGTTTTTATTCTCTGTTTTCTTCAGGGGAAAAAGGATGTATATGTATATATGAATGTGTATGGTAGTAGAAATACCAATAGAAATGAAGGGGTTTTTTCTTTTTTGGAAAAATCTAACTTAATGCGTAAGTGGTAGTAGTAATAGCAGTAGAAGTATGGTACAATATTGTTATAATCGATTGAGATTCGAGTGTGGATGTATATGCAGTCACTATCAGCGAGGGGAAAGAATACGTTCCCAATTTATCAATTCAACAGGAAATCAAAGCGGGATCAAAGAATGATGTGTTGAAGGAGAATGCAGTTGATTGAGGTGAACTGATGGATCGTAATAGGTTCAACGGTGATAGATAAAATGGGTTTAGGAGAGGAAAGAAGCAAAAAGAGGATAGGAATTGCAGAATATTCATCTCATCCGCCGTGAGCGCTTTTCAAACAAGCCAACCCTTTTTGTTTTAGTCGTCGATCGACGCTATTTTCTTTTATCGTTATTATCTAAGTCGAATGGAATTACCCTTTTGGGCTCTTTGCGACATCTTTTTTGTTTTTATTTGCTGGTTGTATATACGTTGCTGGTTTATCTTGTTGGATTGTGGATTTGCTGGGACACGGATCAATTGAATTGAATTGAGAAATGCCAGAGCAGAAAAAGATCCTTGTCGTTGGCGCAGGCGTACTGGGGCTAACTACCGCTTTACAAATCAAGACCAAACACCCCGATTACGAGATTCAAATAATCTCCAAGCATATCCCCGGTGATTACGATATCTACTACACTTCCAACTGGGCAGGGGCCCAATGGTCTTCGGGTCATGTTTTACTGGAGGATGGTACCTATGGTCCGCCAAGCGAAGAAATAATCGAGATGCATAAATTGTCTTATCTCAAATTCAAGCAGCTTTCCAAATTACCTCAGACTTGGATCAGACCACTTGACCTTTACGAAGGTGATATAGATGAGACCAAAACCATGGAGTATGAAAACCCTTGGTACTATGATTTCGTCGATGGGTTTCAATACATCGGTGAAGATGATGTCAAGTTCCCAGGAGTCAGTAATTTATTCAAATTTAATACATTTACCATCTCGACAACTCAATATTTGATCTGGTTATTAAATGAGAATATAGCGATAGGGAACAGCTTTCAAAGGAAAAGTGTCGATTCATTAGAAGAGGCACATGGTTTGCCTTTATTTGCCAATGGCTCCTCTAAACCTGATCTGATCGTCAATTGTACTGGGTTGTTGAACAACCAGTTATCAGACAACAAGGACTCAGATCTATACCCAATCAGAGGTCAGACGATCCTAGTCGAGAATGACTTACCTTATCAGGTTTCATTCTCCGAAGCCCAGCCCAAATACAAAGGTGAGTTCCTGATGTGTTTTCCCAGAAAGGAAGGTGGTTGTGTACTCGGTGGTATCTATGATATCAAATCAATCAAGACTGAGATCGACATGGATTTCAAAAACCATATCTTAGACAAGTGTCGTAAATACATCCCCGAATTGAAGATAACTGACTCAAATTTGAAGATCGTTAGGGATCAAATCGGGTTTAGACCGGGTAGATCAGGTGGTACCAGAGTAGAAATCGAGAAGAGGGATTTTGGTACAGTTATTCATAACTATGGGTGTAGTAATTTAGGTTATATAGAAAGTTGGGGACTTGCAGAAAAGGTTATCAAATTATTAGAGAATGCTATATAATTTTATATATATATATATATATATATATATATTTCAAATACATAACCTGTTTTTAAATAGATTGAAATCACTTAAATTCAATTCAAATGTCTTCAAATCATCCTCAGTCTTGATCAAATCAAATCTTAAGTCGATGATCAAACCAATGACTTGTTTCAACATCAAACTCTTGGCTACTTTGATCGTTTGATTCGATGTGTTCAACAATGGAATATCGTTGATCAATTCCTTGACTAATGCATGAATTGATTCCTTTTCAACTTCACCATTGTCATTCGTAAGGTGTAATAAATTGAGATATTTAAGGTATAATCCACCACCAATAGACCATGAATCGATGGTACTAATCGTATTAAAACTATCGATCAAATTCTCCAGATCTAAAGTCTTGTAACCTCCACAGATGATATACTCAGGAGCCACTTTCTCTAATAAGATTTCATGTGCCTTGTTAAAGTCCTTGGAGTTAAGATACGAATAGGTGGATTTTTGGAACTTGCCTATTTCATAGAACTTTGAACCTCTACATCTGTATAATTCTTCAATTGGTAAATGTAAGTTATCAACAAGTCTTTGTAAATCATGGTCAGAGTTCAAGAATCTCAAGTCTTCGATATGGTTATTCAATACATCCAAAATCTCCAATTTGGCCCTGGCATCGTCACTTAAAAAGGATAAGACACAGATAGATTGTACAAACAATTTGTTCTCCTTCAATTCCTCGTTCAATTTCAAGATAATCTCATCTTTGAATCTCGATTTTTCATTGGAAAACATATATGGTAAACTTTGTAAGATAAGCCATTCATTTGTGTAATCCTTCGATTCATCGTTATAGACTTCCATTACGGAATTATCAATATGAGAAATGACAAACAATTTCAAAGCATTGAAATACACATCGTTATATTCGGGTTTCTTATCCAAAGAGAATTGTAACAAGTTGTCAATCACTTCAGTTAATGAACTGGTCTCGTAATTACCATATGAGATCATCAAATTTAATACAGTACTCCAATCTAAACCATCGGTCAATCTAATGTATTTATGAGTTAAGATATCACCAGAGATCAATTGATATATCTTGATAACTGCTTGGGGAATGTATTTCAATACATTTGTCCTTTGCCATTCTTCCAATTGACTCTTTGCCGTTTGTGCGATAATTTCATCATGTGAATCAACCATTGAAATGATAACAGAGAGATATGGATTTTCAGAAGCAATTGCCAATTCAACGGCTTTTTCCAGTTGATTACCACAGATTAGAATGAAAATGGTCTCCAATGGATCCATTTCATTTATACTTATCAGTCTTTCGATACTAGATTGAGATATGTCTCTTAAGAAATTGGTCAGTAATTCTCTTCTTTCCAATCCAATAAATTGAGATTCAAGCCTTGGATCTTCTTCAATACTTCTCTTATCTGATTCGGACAAATGCGAATAAATAGTGGCATCATCGAATAACAATGATAACAAATCCCATAAACGGTACTTTTCTGTGTTCTTATAATGTTTTAAAATCGTCTCAAAACTTATAGGGGATTTGATTAAAGGGAACCCGTTTTGTCTGATTTCAAATTGAGAAATAGATATGATTTCATTAATTAAAAACTCTGTTTCTCTTGAATTTTTCAAGTTATATTGGGGTAATCCAATCATCTTTGGTTCTAAAGCGGGAGGTAATTGATCGTATAATACCTTGTTTATGCTTTCGGGATCCAATTCAAGATTAGTAGATCTGACAAGGTCTTTGTTAAAGACAGAGTAGAAACCAGACGATAAATCCAATTGACCTTTCCAATTATCACTAACTGGGAATTCTTCTTGAATTACCATACCCATGGCATCAAAGTCATTGACATCTGGTTCGTATGCCTTGACGTCAACAACTCCTTCGAATTCCTTGTCTAGATTGGAGATTGTCTCATCGGCAATCAATACACTAGCTTCATCATCACCGAGACGTAACATCTGATTGTTTTTATTTTGCTGATATCCATATTCATATTCATCATCGTCATCATCTTCATCATAATCGTCAAGTTCATCGGCGGACGGTGTGGTAAGACCTTCTTCTTCTTCATCCTCATCGTCTTCATAGCCATCATCACCATCATTTTCCTTTTCACCCATATCCACATCTGGTCCATAACCCCAACCACCTGGGAGAGAAGTTGGAAAATCCTTTTGAGAATTCGTCTTCAATAAAAACCTGTTCAATTGTTCTTCTTGTCTCTTGGATGAATTAGAGGCTGGATAAAATTTGGTAAGTTCAGAGTATAGTTCAGGTCTCTGTTTTTTGATATTCTCCACTGCATTGGACACCAATTTCCCCTTGGATTCCTCTTGGAAACTTTCATTTGCCTGTTGTCTATTAAACTTTTCAATTAATACAGGATCATCTCCATCATCAACAACACCCCATATACTGAAATGCATGACGGAGAATGTATATGTTCCAGTGAAGCAATCAAAACGAATATATTTCATACCTAATAAAGACCTTCTTGCCTTGACGTATGCTTGAACTTGAGGTGAAAGTGGGTCTTTTATAGGTTGCTTCGTGACTTTATCAAGTACATAACAATTTTCAATGGTAACTACAGCAGGTACGTTTAAACCATTACCCTGAGCTCTTTTGATACCAAACTCATCGGGATAGACTTGAATAGTCTTTGATTTGAATACAACTGCTTGACCCAATAATGAATCCCAATTATCTATGAATTCAGATAAATCGACGGGCATTGTGAATTCTACTTGACCATACTTCAATCTTCCAATTGTGAAATTCTCAACGTGAGACAAATCATTAGGGGATAATCTAGATAGTTCATCGATTGGAGGAACACACCAATATCCGTCTTTATATTCGAATGAATGTTTGGTAGTACCGTTGTTATTATTTTGATACAATGAAGAGGAAGAAGAAGAAGAAATTGAAGGTATGGATGATAATGCAGATGGAGTATCTTCTTCTTCAGTGGATTGGAAGTTATTATTTGGCTTGAGAAAATCGGCTGTCTTTTTCTTATGATCGTGTTTCTCGGTACCATTCAAAGTGAATTCGGGTTCTTCATCTTTGAACAAAAGAGGATATCTAGGAGTAGGTCTTCTTGTGTCGTTAGTGATACCATTGATATTATTGTGTGTGTTATTATCATTATTATTATTGTTGTTGTTATCATTATTGTTATTATTATTACTATTATTGTTATTATTGTTATTATTATTGGATGTATTGGTGAAGATTCTTCTCTTCTTGCTGACAACTTGTTCGGGATCAATTTCTTCATAATTTTTGAAAGCACCACTGGCATGTCTTACCACTAATCTTCTATAGTCTGGCTTGGAACCAATCGATTTACTCAATTCATTTCCATTTGTACTTCCAAACCTTGGTTTTCTCAAGGATAAATGATTGATCGAGTTGGCGGCGTTAAAGTTGGCCTGTTGTTGAGTAATATTTATATCATCTGTAAATTGTCGGGAAGGAGAAAAAATACCACTAACATTTTCGAAATTAGAGCCAGAAAGACCAATACCATTTCCTAATTTTTTCAAGAATGAGAAAGTCTTTGAAGTTGGAGATGATGCTGTATTACCTGTATTAGTAGAAGAAGACGATGATGAAGGAACAGAATTGAAATCATGGAGTGTAGAAGCTGATGAAACTGATCTTTTACGTTTCACCTGAGCTAAAAGGCCATTTTGAAGGGTGGCTTTTCTAGCCGGGGTCAACGATTTGGGCATCTCAGAGGAAGATGAAGGTTGAGCTGATCTAGTCTTTGGGATGTCTAAACCATATGGATTTCCATTACCATCAATAGTCGATAGACCATTGAGTTGCTGCATCTGATATTGTGGCTGTGAGAATTGCTGCTGCTGTTGTTGTTGTTGTTGCTGTAAACCAGAATTGAACCCTCCTCCTAGTGTAGGTCTGTTGTTGATGTTACCAAATAAACCAGAGGTAGTTGCGGATGGAGCAGCGGCCGGTTTGTTCAAAGAGAAACCGGACAAAGGTTGAGTAGAATTCAAGGTGCTGTTCCCACCAGATAAAGCATTTGCTGTAGTTTGTCCAGTGGTCTGTGAATTGCCAAAGAGGTTTGATTTCTTCGCAGCAAAACCGAAACCAGCAGCAGTGTTATTGTTATTATTGGAGAGATTTGACGATCCCAGTCCACCAAAGGCAGGGGTCTGCGATTGAGCTCCGAACATGGCGAGAAATATAACAGATAAGAAGTTGCTGTATATCAGTCACCCTATAGAAGAACGTGAGTGGTGTATAATAAAATGTAACAAACTAGAATACAAGCAAATCACTTCTGTAAACCACTCACTCACCTTCACTTGTCTCTTGTTGTCTCCTACCTTCTCAGCTCCAAAAAGAATAAACATTTTTGGTTTCACCCAATTTTTCTTCTATTGGCACGTGATGCTCGTGGCAGATTCTTTCCCCACGAAGTGGCACGCGTTTAGTCACCGGGGTGGTGGTAGGGTCTGTATACTCTGTATACTCTGTACACGATGGTATTATATTGAGCGGCGTATACAGGTAGTACTGTTATTGTATAGAGACACGGATAGTTACTATGGACATGTATTAGAGGATGAAAAGGGGTAATTTCAATGACTTACCCAAAGCGGAAATACCGTGTGCCGTTAACTGCCATATCGGGCAATAAGACTAAAACACCCACACTTCCCATTTAGGGAATATCCCATTTTACACGGTGGAAATAAAAATTTTTTTTTTCAAAAGAAATTTAAAGATCATATACATTTGAAGAGGTTTTGGGATTTATTCCTTGTACTCCTTGTCTATATTCACAATTGGTATACACGCCTCATCACATATAGATTCAGCATGAACATCGCCAAACCTGTTGGTTCAGAGATCGTCTCTGTCGACTTTGGTGTTCTTACCACTGATGACATTAGAAAACTGTCGGCAAAGCAGATTACAAACCCTGCTGTCTTTGATAACTTGGGTCATCCAATCTCCGGTGGTTTATACGACTTGAGTTTAGGTGCTTTCCTCAGAAACTTGTGTGCTACTTGTGGTCTTGATGACAAGTATTGTCCAGGTCATCAAGGTCACATCGAATTGCCAGTAGCTGTTTACAATCCATTGTTCTTCAACCAACTTTATATCTTCCTTAGAAGTTCTTGTCTTTATTGTCATAAGTTCCGTCTTAGAGCCAATGAAGTCCACAAATTCGAATGCAAATTGAAATTAATCCAATATGGTTTATTATTGGAACTTGCCGGTTTGGATAAAATCGACGGTGGTGATATCGACTCCGATGATGAAGCTGCAGAAGATGATGGTATGACTAAATTAGACTCAAAATCAGATTTCGAATTACGTCAAGCCCGTGAGGTTTATGTCGATACTTGTATCGCCAAGGCCCTCAGTGAAGGACGTTCCACTGAACGTGGTATTATTACAGATTCCGTTGCTGAAGAAAGAAAGGCCGTTATCATGTCTTTTTACAAGAGACTTTTAAGTCGTCCAAAGTGTGATAACTGTGGTATGTTCTCTCCAACTTTCCGTAAGGATGGATTCTCCAAGATCTTCGAAAACGCTTTGAAAGATAAACAAATCATCAACAATAGAATCAAAGGTATCCAACGTAAAGATGTCATGAAGCCAAAGACTGGCTCAAAGGATGAAACCGATTCTTCTTCTTCTGCTTTACCTGAAATCAAACATAAAGAAGGTTCCAAATATGTTTTATCAACCGAAGTTAGAAACATCCTTAGATTGGTCTTCAAAAATGAACAAAAGATGGTCAAAGTTTTGTTTCATTCTAGACCTTTGAGTATGAAGAGAGTATCTGCTGATATGTTCTTCATCCATTCTTTAGTTGTCCCACCAACTAGATTTAGATTACCTTCTAAATTAGGTGACGAAATCCATGAAAACTCCCAAAATGAATTATTGTCAAAAGTATTAACAACTTCACTTTTAATCAGAGATTTAAACGATCAATTCTATACCCTTCAAAAGGATACATCTGCAGAAGAAAGAAAAATCATCTTCAATAGAATCATGAACTCATTTGTTACTCTTCAAAATGATGTCAATGGTTTCATCGATTCATCCAAGAATCAAAATCAAAATGCTTCAAGAAACCCTCAACCTGGTATAAAACAAGCATTAGAAAAGAAAGAAGGTTTGTTCAGAAAACATATGATGGGTAAAAGAGTCAATTATGCTGCTCGTTCTGTTATTTCTCCAGATCCAAATATTGAAACAAATCAAATTGGTGTTCCTCCAGTATTTGCCGTCAAATTAACTTACCCAGAACCAGTTACTCCTCATAACGTTGCTGAATTGAGAAAGGCTGTTATCAATGGTCCTGATAAATGGCCCGGTGCAGTTCAAGTTCAAAATGAAGATGGTACTTTAATTTCTTTAATCGGTATGACTTTAGAACAACGTCAAGCCATTGCTAAGCAATTGATGACTCCTTCAAATAATGCTACCATCATCAATAAGAAAGTCTATAGACATATCAAGAATAATGATGTTGTTCTTATGAACCGTCAACCTACTTTACATAAAGCTTCTATGATGGGTCATAAAGTTAGAGTTTTACCAGGTGAAAAAACCTTGAGATTACATTACGCCAACACAGGTGCCTATAACGCCGATTTCGATGGTGATGAAATGAATATGCACTTCCCTCAAAATGAAAATGCTAGAGCTGAAGCTTTGAATTTAGCCAACACTGATTCTCAATATTTGACTCCAACTGCTGGTTCCCCAGTTAGAGGTTTGATTCAAGATCATATCTCTGCTGGTGTTTGGTTGACCAGTAAAGATACGTTCTTCACAAGAGAAAGATATCAACAGTTGATCTATGGTTGTATCCGTCCTGAAGATGGTCATTCCACCGGTAAGAAATTAGTCACACTTCCTCCTACAATCTTTAAGCCTGTTCCTTTATGGACCGGTAAACAAGTTATAACTACCATCCTTTTGAACATCAAACCATTAGGTATTCCAGGTATCAATTTGATTTCCAAAAATAAGATTAAGAGTGATTATTGGGGTGAAGGTTCCACTGAAAATGATGTTATTTTCCGTAATGGTGAATTGATCTGTGGTATATTGGATAAATCTCAATATGGTGCTTCTGAATATGGTCTTATCCATTCTTTACACGAAGTTTATGGTGCTGATATCGCCGGTAAATGTTTATCTGTTCTTGGTAGATTATTCACCAATTATACCATGATGATTGGTTTCACATGTGGTATGGATGATTTAAGATTAACAGCTGAAGGTAATAAATGGAGAGATGATCTTTTGAAAGAATCAGTCGATATTGGTCGTGTTGCCGCTGCTGAGGTTACCAACTCCAGCAAAGATGTTACCACCAATGATCCTGAATTCCTCAAACGTCTTGAAGAAATCTTACGTGATGATAATAAATTGGGTATCTTAGATGCCGTTACTCAATCTAAAGTCAATGCTATTACTTCCAAAATTGTTTCCAAGTGTGTTCCAGGTGGTACTATGAAAAGATTCCCTTACAATTCTATGCAAGCTATGGCTTTGTCCGGTGCTAAAGGTTCTAATGTTAATGTCTCCCAAATTATGTGTCTTTTAGGTCAACAAGCTTTAGAAGGTCGTAGAGTTCCAGTCATGGTTAGTGGTAAGACTTTACCATGTTTCAAACCATATGAAACAGATGCAAGAGCTGGTGGTTATATTAAGAATAGATTCTACTCTGGTGTTAGACCACAAGAATATTACTTCCATTGTATGGCCGGTCGTGAAGGTTTGATTGATACTGCCGTTAAGACTGCCAATTCTGGTTACTTACAACGTTGTTTGACAAAACAATTAGAAGGTGTTCATGTTTCATATGATAATACTGTTAGAAACTCAGATGGTGGTTTGGTTCAATTCTTATACGGTGGTGATGCTATTGATGTTACCAAAGAATCTCACATGTATCAATTCAAATTCTTTGTCGATAATTTCCAATCTTTGTTACAAAAATACAGTCCTTCTGAAATCGATCATCTTGATACCGAAACTGCTTTGGAATACACCAAGAAATCCAAGAAACATTTCAAAAAATCTGCTAGCGTTCCTCATTACGATCAAAGTGTCAAATACGATCCTACTGTTTCTGTTTACAGTCCTTCTAAATACTTGGGTTCTGTTTCAAGTAAGTTTGAAGAAGAATTAGATAAGTTCGTTGACGAAAACGCTTCATTATTTGTCTCCAGTAAAGAGGCCAAGACAAGTGGTGGATTAACAAGTAAGAAATTCAAAGCTTTGATGCAATTGAAATATATGCGTTCTTTGATCAACCCTGGTGAATCTGTTGGTATTATTGCTTCTCAATCTGTTGGTGAACCTTCAACTCAAATGACTTTGAACACTTTCCATTTCGCCGGTCATGGTGCTGCTAACGTCACATTAGGTATCCCACGTCTTAGAGAAATTGTTATGACTGCTTCTGCTTCTATTAAGACTCCTCAAATGACATTACCAATTCTTAAAGATGTTGATGATAACTCTGCTGACGCTTTCTGTAAGTCCATCAGTAAGATTAAATTCTCTGAATTTATTGACGATGTTACTGTCATTGAAACTACCGGTGGTACCCGTTCATATGAGATCAATATCAAATTCTTCAAATCTGATGATTATCAAGCTGAATATGATATCACTAAAGAAGAATTAGAAAAAGTCATTACATCTTCATTTGTTCATTCATTGGAAACAGCTATTGTCAAGGAAGTTAAGAAACAAGTTAAAGTTAACTCTGATTCTCTCCCAACCATTGGTAAAGCCGTTGCTAAGTCACAAACCGAATTCTCCTCTAATAAGATTAGTGAAGTTGATACCAATAACGATGATGATGCCACTGATGATAAATTACGTGGTAACAGTAAGCAAGCAATTTCTTACGATGGTCCAGATGATGAAGAAATTGAGACTATGAGAAAGGCTGAACAATCCGATGATGATGTCTCTATGTTAGGAAGTGATTCCTCCGATTCCGATTCCGATTCTGAATCCGATTCTGATTCTGAAACTTCTGATGATAAAGAAGCTAATGGTTCATCCAAATTGAAAGCCAAATCTAGTTCCAAGAGTTCTAATAACTTGACTAGAGAAAATATGTCAAAGAAGGCTAGAGATCGTCAACAAGAAGTCATAATCGCTCATAACTTCGTTTCTCAATTCAACTTTGATGATGAAGATGGTCAATGGTGTGATTTCAAGATTGATTTATCAGCTGAAACTCAAAAATTACTTATGGTTAACATTGTCGAAGATGTTTGTCGTCGTGTTGTTGTTAGAGAAGTTGCTCACATTGGTCGTTGTCTCCATCCAGAACCTGAACAAGGTAAACGTATCTTACTTACAGAAGGTGTCAATTTCCAAGCCATGTGGGAACACGATGACTTTATCGATGTCAATGGTATCAGATGTAACGATGTTGCAGCTGTATTGAAGACATACGGTGTTGAAGCCGCTCATAACACAATCGTTAATGAAATCAACAACGTTTTCGGTCGTTATGCCATTTCTGTTTCTAATCGTCATTTAGATTTACTCGCAGATATGATGACTCGTGAAGGTACTTACTTGGCTTTCAATAGACAAGGTATCGATTCCTCAACTTCCTCATTCATGAAGATGTCATATGAAACCACCTGTCAATTCTTGACTAAGGCCGTCTTGGATGGTGATAGAGAAGAATTACAATCTCCATCCGCTAGAATTGTTATTGGTAAGCTTGGCTCTAATGGTACCGGTAGCTTTGATGTGTTGGCAAGTATGCCCTCTACTGCATAAACTTAATATCTAATTAAAAAAAAACAAATAAGTTTGCCTCCTCCCCCCTCCTCTTCCATTTTTATATTCTTGTTCATTTCCAAATATACATGTACTCATATATATATATATATATATCCTTATATTTAAAATAAAATATACTCCGTCATAAAAAGTTTTTTTGTTATCCTCAACGTGTATCTACACAAGTAATAGTATAAAAATACCTACATATATAGCGATGGTTAGCTGTCCTTTACACGGGGATCACCTCAAAGTCAGGTTACTGCATTTACTTTGTTATTTAACAAGTTGAAACGCTTCCCATATACATACATTGTTTTTCAAAAAGGAACTAAAATTACTATGGACGACCTATATATGAGATAGTGATAAATTACTTAGTGTACTAAGGCGACTATTTGATATCGAAAGTAGCCTTCAAGTTACGTAACAATAACCAATCATCTCTGGAAACAGACTCACGGAATGCAGGATCTTTCAAAGTATCGATGGATCTTCTACTGATCATAGAGTATAACAAATCTGTTTCGTCAACGTGTCTACCCCAAGTTGGTTGAGCACCTGAGCCATGTTCTAATCTCATAGCAACACCGGCATTTGTTTGACCCTTCTTAACGATATCCTTGGTTTGATGGTTGACTTCTAATGAGGCAACTTTACCTAACGGTATAATCATCTTTTCCTTTGTTTCTGGATCGGTTCTAACGGCACAGATTGGAGTACCCATCTTAACTGAACCTTCAACAACATCGACACCAATGATCATTGGATTACGCTTGTTAATGATTTGAATTGTCTTAAGAACACATGGGAAGACGGCATACTCTAAGAAATCTTTACGACGTTCTTCTAATAATTTATTTTGATAAGCAGTGAAAGCATCGAATAAATGATAGATGATATCGGCACTGAAGATCTTAACACCTTGTTCGGTGGCGTATTGTTCGGCTTCTTTATCGACCTTAACATCGAAACATAACATGACGGCGTATTCCTTGGCCTTCTCTAACATGGCAGTGGCTTTTATAACATCTCTCTTGTAGACTGGACCAAGACCAATAGACATAACTGGAATCTTCATATCCTTCAAGAAATCCAAAAGGGCTTCTAAAGAACCTAAAGTAGAAGCTTGAACAACAACACCTCTACCGGAAGAATCGACAGAATCCAATAAACCAGTCAAATCATCCATGACTTCATCCATCATTTCATCTTCATCATCATTTGGACCAACAACGAGTAATCTTGAACCTGCAACGGCTTTTTCCAAATCATTAGCGGCAATCTTAACACCAAGAGCTGCTTTAACTTCCTTATGATGAACGTAATCTGATTTGATACGTAATTCACGTAATGGTTGAGGTGTCAATAAAGCTCTAATATTTGTCACTATAGGACCATTCATACCACATAATACAATTCTATCACCTTCTCTAAGGATACCGTTAGATAGAACAACATCAATGGTAGTACCTAAACCTTCAATGACCTTGACTTCTAAGATGGTAGCTTCAATTGAGGATAAGTATCTTAATTGCTTACTCATTCTCTTTTGAGTCAACTCTAATAATAACCATAAAAGATCTGGAACACCTTCACCTGTAACGGCAGAAGTTGGGACGATAGAAACGTATTTGGACAAGTTAGAGTTCTTGAAGTATAATTCTGAATTCAAACCTTGTTCAGCAAGGGCAACTTTGATATTGGTGAATCTAGTTTCGAATTCTTGTTGAACTGATTTTGGTTGTTTGGCAAAGGAATCACGGAATGAATTGTTTGGGGTGACTTGCCAATCGTATAATCTATCGATTTTATTCAAGGCAACGATGAAAGGAGCCTTACGGTCTCTTAAGAGACGAATGGATTCCAAAGTTTGTTGTTCTAAACCATGCATGATATCAATGACTAAAACGGCAATGTTACAAAGGGATGAACCTCTTGATCTTAAGTTAGTGAAAGACTCGTGACCTGGTGTATCAATGATTAAAAGACCTGGAACTTCGAAAGTCATCTTTTCCCAAGGACTCATAACGGCGGTTTTTTGTTTGATGGCACTTACTGGGAAGTAAGTAGCACCAATTTGTTGTGTAATACCACCGGCTTCACCACCTTGAACATTTGTTTGTCTAATCTTATCCAATAATTTAGTCTTACCGGTATCAACATGACCCAAGATACAACAAATTGGAGAACGTAAATTACTTTCATCTTCCTTTGGAGTAGCGGAAACTTCTCTGTTGATTTCTTCAATTTTTTCAACTGGAGCTGGGGTAATAACTTCTGGTACTTCTTCTTCCTCTTCCTCTTCTTCTTCTTCTTCCTCTTCTTGTTCTTCCTCTTCGTCATCATCACCATCTTCTTCTTCTTGCTCTTCGGCTTCTGGAGATTCTTCAGCAGCTTCTTCATCATCATCTAAGGCAGCTTCCCAGTCGTCAACAACAGGAGCATCGTCATCCAATGCCATATTTTCCCAGTCATCAACAAGAGCTTCTTCATCGGCATCATTGGAAGCCTTTGGCTTTTCTTCAACGACGGCAGCGACTTCTTCCTCGGTAGACTTCTTCTTCTTCTTTTTAGAACCGTAGACAACTTTCTTTGGTTTTTGGTCAATTGGAGAATCATTTGTTAAACCAGCAATTGTGATGTTTTCAGCTTCTAATAATTGTTGTCTTCTCTTTTCTATAAGGGCCTTTTCTTGTTTTTGCTTTTTGGTAAGATACTTACCTTCGGCTTTAAGTTGATCCTTCTTAGCCTTTTCCTTTTCCTTTCTAGCTTTACGTTCTTCTTCTTTGGCATCTTCTTCAGCCTTGATCTTGGCAAATTCTTCGGCTTCTAATCTAGCGGCTTCTTCTTCGAGTAAACGTTCTTCCTCTTCGGCTTGCTTTCTCAGTTCCATTTGTTTTTTCAAGAGTGCAATACCAGCGGCCATTTTCTTTCCCTTTTTACCAGCTTTTGAATTTGGATCTTCCTTTGGAGTTTCTGGTACAGATTCAGTTGCGGTTTCTTGGGTGGATTCAGAATTGGAATTGGTGGTAGCTGGGGCACCAGCTTTCTTTCTTTCAGCCAAGGCCTTCTTACGTGCCTTTTCCTTTTCTTTCTTTTCTCTTTCCTTTTCCTTTTTGGATTTGATAACAGGACCTTGTTGGGCATTAGAGGCAGAAGCGGCGGCTTTGTCTTCTTGTTCTTGTTTGACCTTGTCTTGCTTCTTACTCTTAGCCTTTCTAATGTTGGATAAAAAATCTCCACCTCCGAATTCTTCGTCGGCATCTACAGGTTCTGGGGTAGCAGCGGCTGTTTCAGCATCATCTGGGGTAGGGGTGACGCCAAACTCTTCGGCTTCGGGGGCCTCGTAGTCTTCGTCCCAATCTCCGGCGTTGTTATTCTTCTTTCCTCTGTTGGTGTTGGGGAGTGATGAGTTAGTAAACGGAGTGTCTTATAATGCAAAAAAAATTCACGAAGATCGATCGAAATCAAGTCGTGGCGTGGGGCCTAAGTGAGCGTGGCCAGTGGCCAGCCAGTGGTCAGTCAGCCAGCGGCAGTTCTTGGGCGAATCTGGGGGATACGTACTTCTTAGCCATTGTAAAACGGTTCTTGGGTATGGATATCGTGCGGAATTAGCAGAATGGAGCACTCACAAGCGACAACTTCAGACCCTGCCCTTGCCTTTGTATCCAATTATCCACGCTCTCCCACCTCACCCACCAACCCTCTTAGAAAATAAAATCACTAAAAATTTTTCAGCAGACACCTCGAACCTTTACCCGCTCATTGAAACTTTTTTTCTTACAATTTTCACTACATTTATTCGATTTATTGTACTTGTACTTGTTTCGTATTTCGTATTTCGTAACCTTGTCTTGAGCAGTATCCATTGCAGGAAGTATCAAGTATCAAGAGTCAGGATGTCTACCACCGTCGAGAAGATCAAGGCCATCGAAGATGAGATGGCCAAGACCCAGAAGAACAAGGCCACTTCGTTCCATTTGGGTCAATTAAAGGCTAAACTTGCCAAGTTAAGAAGAGAATTATTAACTCCAACAGGTGGAGGAGGTGGAGGTGCTGGTATTGGGTTTGATGTCAGTAGAACAGGTGTAGCTTCAGTTGGGTTTGTTGGATTCCCCTCGGTTGGTAAATCGACTTTACTTTCCAAATTAACAGGTACCCATTCCGAAGTCGCTGCTTATGAATTCACAACTTTAACCACCGTTCCAGGTGTCATTAGATATAAAGGTGCCAAGATTCAAATGTTGGATTTACCAGGTATTATCGAAGGTGCTAAAGATGGTAAAGGTAGAGGTAAACAAGTCATTGCCGTGGCAAGAACTTGTAATCTGATCTTTATCGTCTTAGATGTGAACAAGCCTTTACACCATAAACAAATTATCGAACATGAATTAGAAGGTTTTGGTATTAGAATCAACAAATCCCCACCAGATATCTTAATCAAGAAAAAGGAAAGAGGTGGTATCAATATCACAAATACTGTACCATTAACCCATTTAGATAACGACGAAGTTCGTGCCGTTATGTCTGAATATAGAATCAATTCCGCAGATATTGCATTCAGATGTGATGCAACAGTCGATGATCTTATCGATGCCATTGAAATTAAGAATAGAAAATATATCCCTGCAATCTATGTCTTGAATAAGATCGATTCCTTCAGTATTCAAGAGTTGGATCTCTTATATAGAATCCCCAATGCCGTTCCAATTTCCTCGGGTAATGAATGGAATCTCGATGAATTATTAGAATTGATGTGGGATAGATTAAATCTTGTTAGAGTTTATACAAAACCAAAGGGTAGATTACCAGATTTCAAAGATCCCGTGGTTTTGAAATCGGATAGATGTTCAGTGGAAGATTTCTGTAATCAAATCCATAAATCCTTGGTTGATGATTTTAGAAATGCCCTTGTGTTTGGTAGAAGTGTTAAGCATCAACCCCAATACGTTGGGTTAGGCCATGAGTTACAAGATGAAGATGTTATTACCATCTTGAAGAAATAATCTCTCATCCAATACACTCATTTACACATACACATACATATATACATTATGAACCTGTACATTACTCTGTCCACTCTACCACTAATTCAATAGAGGCGATACAATTACTTTTAAGGAAAAAGGGCTTTTTCTTTTCTTTTGGGGTTTTCTCTACTTAATTTATTATGAAACTAATATTTTTTGACGTTTTTTTTTTTTTTTTTTTACTTTTATAAATACCTACAAGCTTTTTAAAACCATATATGTGTATATTTTTTTATTTCATTATATAGGATAACAAAGTCTTAATAAATAAAGGCAATAATTAGAGAACAAAAAAAAAAAAAACACAAACACAGATCGTAAAGTTGTAGATCAGATATTGTAGGCAGCAATTAGGAAAGTGGTAAGGAAGGTGATATTGAAACTTGGTTGTTCCAAGAACATCTGTCTTAAATCAACAGAGTTACTACCAATCTTGATGATCCTTGTAAATGGAACGGTTATAATGCCTCTTGAATGCAAAAATTGGAATGTCAAATACGAGACAAATGTCAATAATACCAGTACAGAACTCAATTTACCTGCTACTATACCTAATCCAACACCAAGCATTGAACCCAATGCTAATTCTTGGTAGTTTAATTTACCATTGAAAGCCTTATCGTAATTTGGTCCGTGTGAATTGGTTGCTGTTTTAATATCATAAGCTGCATTACTGGCATAGACAGATGCGGTACCACTGGCATCGTTTAATAAAGGTGGTTTAACAAAAGTCAATGTAGCAAATCCAAATAACCCCAATGCAACACCAAAGTGACCACCAAAGTTGGAAGTCAATGGTTTGTTGAATTGCCTAATACCGGTATTTGATTTGTTGAATTTGACAAACGTGGAGAAGAGATTCTTCTTTATGATATTTGAGTTTGCTATTGGGGTTATCTTTGAGAATAAGGATACCCTTTGGGTTATGAATCTTGAAGATTGTAAGAACATTGCGTGAAAATAGTTTATAAGGCGTGAGTTAATACTTCAATATATATCTATATTGTTTATATGAAAACGTGTAACACTAGTTTCTGCGTAAAATACTGACAAGTTAAAGACAAAATGTGGGTAGCAATTGAAGCAATTTCACCTTGTTTGACCCCTCGGGACCCCTCTTCGCACAGCCTTTTTGTTCAAAATCTTCAATTTATGCGTTAAAGTATATATACATATATGTATATACCTACAGCTGAAGATCGCAGATTACCGGTCTGTGGTCGGAGAGATAACGGGTGTCATCATATATGTTATCCCCTACTTTATACCGTATCACTGTCCACGGGGCTGCAACCTCCTTTGCGGTCCCACCAAACTGGAAATCAATCCTCGTATAGTACTCCGTAGTTTTTTTGAAACCCGTAAATGTGGCATGATGTCCCAATCTTGATTCTACCGGGGTAGAATCCAAAAGATCTATATATTCAAACTTATCAATAAAGGAGTTGTTGTATTTTGTTAGAAATTCCTCGTTCAAATGAGCCAAGTTGTAATCGGTTTTCTTGCCAGTGGCTATTTGATAAGCTGCACTTGAATCTCCAGATGACTGGGAGTTGAAATCACCTACTAAAAATACAGGAACTTTACCATCATACTTGGAATATTCGTAAGATCCACGGACCTTGGCCATTGCCGCAGATAACTGTCTTTGATCGTCACTTTGATCGTCCAAATGAAGGTTAATGATCGTAAACTCTTTGTTCGAAACGAGTGATCGGAAATGACCTACAGTAGCAGATCTATAGGAACCAGCACCGGGGTATTTTGAAGGCACAAAGGGTGTATCACTTAACCAGAAAGTATCGTGATCTAGTAGTTGTACTGTATGGGGATTGTAATATATGGCCTGAAATTCCCCTGCTTTTATCCCATCGTCTCTACCAACTCCTATCCATTCCATTGGGTGGAGTAAATCAGCAAGATCAGTCACTTGTCTCACCAATGCTTCATTAACGCTGAATATATCGACTTTGTTGAATAAAACGTCATTGGCGACCCCTAACCTTCTAATGGACCAAGGAATCTCTTCAAAATGTTCAAAGTAATCTATTTCATCGTCAAGTGGGATGGTGGAGTTTAGATTTTGGATGGTGTCCTCTATGGAATGCGAGTCTGGTTGGGAATCGTATCGAAGATTCCAGCTCTGTATGCGTATATCCGTAGTTGTCTTAGATTGTGCATTCATAAAACCTTTGTGGTATGATAGGGGATTATAGATATGGGGTATTAAAGTAAGCGAGCAGAGGGATAGTACCACCAGAGGCAGTAAAACCAAGGCTGTTTTCCTGGAACCACCAGTAAAGCGCTTTTCTAATCCGATTCCTGTTACACTATTCATCATAAGTACTAAACTACGACTTTTGAATACACCCAACCAAAGTAAATATACCGTAAATACCATAAATACCATAAATACCATAAATACAATAGGGAAACATGTTTAAAAGCCACTCACTTCTATTCCATCCCGCGGGTGCACGGATGTCCCGCGGGGATTCCCGGGGCTGCTTGATGGCTGGCGGGCGAGTTGGGCTGCGTTGATTTGGACTGTTATTTTTTATATCTTTTCATTATGCCATTTATGTTTTGATCTGCAGCGTTCGTATATACAAAAAAAAGGGTGTACAATTCGCTCAGTGATTATCAGCAAAGCTAGAGATGGAAAAGTCATCACCGAGGTTCGCCTTCCCCACGCCTCCCAAGCCCAAGGTGGCTTTTTATAACACCGTCAAATTCAGAAACTACTTCTCCATGACCGTGGTCATCGTCATTTTTACACTTTTCATGGTGTATCGATTCTTAATTGCGTTTGTCCTAAGGTTTGTCACCGTACCCAATGAGGAGTACAAGGATATCATCAACAGTGCCATGCAAAGAGAAAACGGGTCTTTGAGTAAAAATAGAATCGGACTCAAAAGAGCGGCTTATCGTCGTAGACTGATCTTAGGTTCTCACAAACCACAATTATACTCTACTATGCCCTTGAATACAAATACAACCACAGATTCATCCAACAAAGTATATACCGAGCATTTGAGAGTAGCTCAATGCGATAGATCTGGTGATGCCGAGTCGCAGAAACTGTTCCAAAATAACTACTTACCAAAGGATCCAGCTGATAAGACTAGGAGAATCATCTTTGGATTTTATCATCCATATAGCGATGCCAATGGTGGTGGTGAAAAAGTTCTTTGGGAAGCCGTTTATCAAGTGTTAAAAAACAGTGAAAGAAATTGTGTTGCCATATACACATTCACGGCAACAAATAAATCGTCCGTATCTTCTATTTTACAAAATGTCAAGAGTACTTTTGGTCTTGATTTCTTTGCATCAAACCCTACCGATGGTAAACTCGATTCTATGAACGATCGAATTGTATTTATTCAATTGGATAATAAATACAGATGGTTTCTCGATGGCTCTGCTTATAAGAGGTTTACCATTGTTGGACAGGCATTTGCCTCGTTCATACTTGGATTATGGAGTATCAATCAATTGTGTCCCGATATTTGGGTAGACACCATGGGTTTACCCTTCACATACCCTTTTATCCATGATTTCTTACAGATACCTATCGTTTCATATGTTCATTACCCATTAATCTCTTCAGATATGCTCAATAAATTGAACTATTACAAGAGTCCTAAGGATTTTATCAAATATTACTATTGGAAATTTCTCATATTTGTATACGCATATTGCGCATCATTCTTGGACATTGGGTTATGTAATTCCACTTGGACTTTGAACCATTTGAATGACGTATGGAAGTTCAACGTTGATAACAAGCCAACCATTTTGTATCCTCCTACCGGTATAGATGAGACAAAATTAAAGGTTAGATCGAACAGAGATAAGAAGATGCTATACATTGCTCAATTTAGACCTGAAAAGAGGCACGATTTACTCATTAGCGAGTATGCGGAATACTTGAAGAAATCTAACCTTCAGGAACCGTATACATTGGTGTTTATTGGATCGATTAGATCAGATGCCGATAAATCAAACGTCACTAAATTACAAAAAATAGCCGAGGATTTGCAAATTTCTGATAAGATTGAATTTATAATCAATGCCCCCAGAGCTCAAGTTGACCAGTACTTGAAATCATGTGAGGTTGGATTAAATGCCATGTGGAATGAACATTTTGGTATCACAGTTGTAGAGTACCTATTGCATGGATTAATCCCTATCGTCCATGCCAGTGCCGGTCCTTTCCAAGATATTGTACTCCCCTTTGATTCTAGCAAAGACGAGGTATTAACCCCCGAGTTGGGATTATTGGACGAGACTAAACAGTCTGGTTTGTTTTTCAAAGATCCAAGCGATCCAGATTACAAAGATGACTCGTCATTTCGCAAATTGAACGAAGTGATGCTTCAATTCGAGAGTCTATCACCCGAGCTAAAGTCCCAGATGGTGAGTAATGGACAAGGTGTGGCTGCAAAGAAGTTCAGCAAGCGTGTGTTTGAAGAGCAGTGGCAAAAGCTTATTACGTTCATACTGGCCTTTGAAGTATTGCACAGAGAAGAGAACAAGGGTAAGATAGAGAAGTTCTACTAGACAACAAACAAACAACCACAACTACTGACTAAACCCATGGCCCAAAACCGGAGAAAAGAGGAAAAAAGTCGTATCTCACCCAGAAAAAATTTTTGAGGTAAAGAAAAAAAGAAAATTTATTTTTATTTATTATCAGTTTATCAGTAAATAATTTTTTTTTTTTTTTTCATTTGATTTACTTACTGCTGTATATATATATATTCTTCTGATATTTTATTTATTCAATACCATTTAATACACCATACAATGTCTGAGGCAAGTGAACCATTGAACAGCAACCCTGAGATCTTACTTAAGAAAAGAAAGAACGCCGACAGACTCCGTCTTGAAAAGCAAGCAGCTGCAAAGAAAAGAGATGAAGATTTAAAACGTAAAAAGCAAGCCAAGAGAAAGGGTAAGTTTATTAGAGCTGAAACTTTAGTTGCCAAACACAGATCCACCGAAAGAGAAAAATACAGAATAAAGAGAGTTTCCGATTACGATCGTAGTATCCCAATGGAAGAAGAAGACGTTGAATCAAGATTACAGTTTATTATTCGTATACCTGGTCCACACGGTGCTAAGATCCCATCCAAGGCTCGTAAGATCTTAGGTTTGTTAAGATTAGAACACAACTACTCAGGTATCTTTATCAAGGCCAATAGTGCTATAAAACCATTGTTAAGAATCATATCTCCATACATTGTAATGGGTCAACCTTCATTAGCTACTATTCGTAAATTGATACAAAAAAGAGCTAAAGTTGAAGTTGATATCGAAGAAGAAGATAACTCCAAGACAGATGCCACTAAGAAGACAATTATCTTGAACGATAATAACTTAGTCGAAGATAGATTAGGTGATTATGGTATCATCTGTATCGAAGATATTATCCATGAAATTGTAACATTGGGTGACAATTTCAAGGTTTGTATCAAGTTTTTAAAACCATTTGAATTAAACCCTCCTGTAAATGGATGGGGTCCATTGAGTAAGTTGAAGAGAATGGAATTGAGAGAATCAAACAAAGATGTTAAAGTCTCCAATGCCGGTTCTGCTCCTTTGGTCGAAATTGATATCGATCAATATATCTCCGATCAAATCTAAAATCCCCCTCAGTATAATCTTTTAAGATATATATATGTATATATATATATATATATTTATTTATATAGTGTTTATTAAAAACTGCATTCATGTTAGGTCCAAAACACTCGTTATATTGTAAAAAAGACACAACATCCGTGGGATGTTGTAAATGGCGCGTTTTTCCCCCACTCGCCGGAACCGGCTCTGCCACTTGTGCGGTTCCGGTGAGAAGGCGGGAAAAAGAATAGTCAATGGAGGTGACTGAAATAAATTTGTCACTTTGTCATATTACTGATCTTGCGTTTCTATTCTTATGCATATCCATACCCATATCATATAAACATATATACGCATACCTAAGATGTCTGTTACTACTAAAAACATCGTTTTGTTACCAGGTGATCACGTTGGTCCTGAAGTCATTGCCGAAGCCGTCAAGGTCTTAAACTCAATCAGTGAAGCCAATGAATCGATCAAATTCGAATTCGAAACTCACCTTATCGGTGGTGCATCTATTGATGCCACTGGTGAACCACTCACAGATGCCGCCATTGCCGCAGCTAAAAATTCAAATGCTGTCTTATTAGGTGCCGTTGGTGGTCCAAAATGGGGTACTGGTTCTGTTAGACCAGAACAAGGTTTATTAAAGATCAGAAAGGAATTAAACCTTTATGCCAATCTTAGACCTTGTGCTTTTGCTTCCGATGCATTATTAGACTTATCACCTTTAAAAGCCTCCATTGTTAAAGGTACCGATATCATGGTTGTTAGAGAATTAGTCGGTGGTATTTATTTTGGTGAAAGAAAAGAAGATGATGGTTCAGGTTACGCTTGGGATACCGAAGCTTATTCCACTGCTGAAATTCAAAGAATTACGAGAATGGCCGCTTTCTTATGTTTACAATCATCCCCACCATTACCATTATGGTCATTAGATAAAGCTAATGTCTTGGCTTCTTCAAGACTTTGGAGAAAGGTCGTTACTGAAACCATTGAAAAGGAATTCCCTCAGATAACTTTACAACATCAATTGATCGACTCTGCTGCTATGATCTTAGTTAAAAACCCAACTGCGTTGAACGGTGTTGTTGTTACCAACAACATCTTTGGTGATATCATCTCCGATGAAGCCTCAGTTATCCCAGGTTCTTTAGGTCTTTTACCATCTGCTTCATTATCTTCTTTACCAGATACCAACCAAGCCTTTGGTCTTTATGAACCATGTCACGGTTCCGCCCCAGATTTACCTGTTAATAAAGTCAACCCAATCGCTACAATTCTTTCCGCCGCCATGATGTTAAGATTATCTTTGAATTTAGTCAAAGAAGCCGAAGCTGTTGAAAAAGCCGTCAAGATCGTCTTGGATAACGGTATTATGACCGGTGATTTAGGTGGTAAATCCTCTACTACCGAGGTAGGTGATGCCATCGCCACCGAAGTTAAGAAACTCTTGGCTTAAATATAAGAACTTATTTACCCTATGACCAAAATAGATATATATATTTAGATATATATCTACTACTACTGTAAATGATATCTCAAATAAAACAGTAATATAAAGACTAATATACTTGTAGGTGTAAGGATGGGGCTGTTTATAAATTACTAAAATAGTGGTAGAAGCATAATATTCACAAAAAGTTCATCTTTGTGTAAAGAGGAATTTGAGGTTTAATTTTACAAGGGTTTACAATGAATAAAGATAGAGTAGGAGATACTACTAGCACTAACACTAGTATAAGTTGAGCTTATTATTGCTTCTATATATATAAGTAATCATATTTTAAATGTACTTTTTAGTTTTTTTTTGTGGTTTTTTTTTGTTTCTATAGGACAAAGCCTAGATTTATCTAAAATACTCCTTGAACTGTTTAGGAAGTGGAGCTTAAATACCAGTCACCAGTACTGATGTTGACAGAGAATAGAAGTGGCTTATTTTTGTGCCAAAATTTGAACTAAGGAGACTTGATGTCTTGATCCATTAGGTTTTGTGTGACTTATAAGACATGTTGTGATCTTGTGAAGTCTTGTAGTATGAGTTAAAAGATTTTTGATTAGTCTTGTTTGGTTTGGTTGTGTGAGTTAGAGCAATCTAATGTTTTATTAGTTGCATTGGCCTAATTGATGCTTTGATCACATTAGGTATTGTTATTTGACTCAAGAGACGTGATTTAGTCTTATTGAGTATTGTTGTATGAGTTAAAAGATTTTTAATTAATCTTGTTTGATTTGGTTGTATGAGTTATGGCAATCTATTATCTTAGTTTAGATGCCTTGCCTAATTGATGGTTTGATCGCATTAGGTTTTGTGTAACTTACAAGAAATGTTGTGATCTTGTGAAGTCTTGTAGTATGAGTTAAAGATTTTTAATCAATCTTGTTTGGTTTGGTTGTATGAATTATGGCAATCTATTATTTTATTTTAGATGCCAAGACCTAATCGATGTTTTGATCACATTAGGTATTGTTATTTGACTCAAAAGACATGAGTTGATCTCATTGAGTATTGTTGTATGAGTTAAAAGATTTGTAATTGATCTTGTTTGGTTTAGGTGTATGAATTATGGCAGTCTATTATTTTATTTTAGATGCCTTGACCTATTTGATCTTGTCTATCCTGAATTTCCTGCTATCGTATCGCGTTGGAATTTTATACTTCGGTTATAATTATTTTTTATATCTTCGAAGTGTTGGTGGTGGTTGTTTGGTTTTGTTGATATTGATTTTATCAACCTGGTGATGGCTTCTGTCAACCTGGTGATGGATCTCATCAACTGACACAGGCCACTTCGAGGGAGTCTCAAGCTCTTTGCTTCTACTGCATTCCACGAAGCGAACTTCCGCTACTGGTAAACCAATATGCTTCAGAACACCCGCCGTAAACAATTGCTTGCCCAATTGGACAGGAATGCAATATCAATTGGGTAGCTCATAAATAAATGCAGTCAAGTTTTATGCGGTCCAACTGATAAAGAACATGGGTGCAATATATATTTCAAAAGTTCCCATGTCCTATAGAAAACTAACTAGCGATCCGAAGAACGATGCCCGTGGTCAGTAAACGAAAAGGTCATTACCAGGTTTGTGTTTGTTACCCAAAGGTATCATAGTTGTATTGAGATGTCATAGTATCCCAAGCTCTGTTCTATATGTATAGTATGTGTATGACAATATAGTTTGTTGTTGATTGTTGGAGAGTGAAGAAGGAGGAAAGGAAAAAGAAGAAGAAGAGAAAGAAAAGTGGTATGAACGGGGGAAGAAGAAGGAGAGAACTAGTCCAGATATTTATAGTAAATGGGGAATTACACAAAAATTGGGCTTACGCGCTCATATTTTACTATGGGGGAAGTTGGGGTGGGCCAAAGAGCTGGGGGCCCCATAATAGATATAATTTCGAATATATGGAGTGTTGTAGCAGTATTCGCTAACAATTGAATAACTAGATCATTAGATACAACGTCAAACAAAGCATATATCCTTTTAGATCTCTGAAATCGCCCGCAGAATGATGAAATTAACTTGTTTCAATTTCAGTTGTACCAATTACTAGAAGAAAGAGGGAGAATATGGACCACATTGATGTCATTTTCAAGTTATTTTATTATAATCAAAAGCAAATCAGAATATTAATGTATCAATTGAGTTGCAGACGGCATGAGTGACATATAACGAGTTGCTTTAGCAAAATTGATATACTGCAAGAAAAGTTATGATAAAAGTCAATAATATACCTAATTTGAGTGGGTTTGGCATAATTTACTTGAAATCGATTTAGTTGATTTCAACAATTGTACCAGCTATTACTTGACAAATGAAGCTTAATTATCTATGCTGTGTATTGCTGAATTTCTTTGATACATTTATTTAGTCAATTTACATATTTATACATAGTGTTAATACACTTTATTTGAATTTACCCGTTCCAAAGTCTTTTGTGTGATCCATTACAACTCAATTTATTTTATTTCAATTTACTATTACTACAAGAATCCATTTAGCAAAAGTATATTACTCATTGTATGCAGTGATTGCCTCACTGCTGAATTGAATTTGCTTAAGGTTACATTAGTAAATCATATCAATCTATGAATATCATTTTATTGTGGTAAGTCTACTCATCTCTTGAATTTAGTTATTGAAATTTCAATTTAATTCTTTACCTATTGCAAGAGAAGCCATTACCTTGGGTTTCTGGGATCATCATTAGAGTATCATATAAATGCACTGCTTGCTCTCTTCCAGTGTTTATTGGTTAATAGTAGCTTCCACAAGCTCCTGCCTTGTAACTCTTCGATTGGGAATTCGTAAATGGATTCTTCAGCATTGGTTCTTTTTATACCACTTCATCTTCAGAAAGTAACATTTCTGGGATTTTGCGTATTGGGTAGAATCTGACAGCTCTATCTTTTATTTATCACAACTAACTGGTTGTGCTCTAGTATACACTCCAGTGTAATGTATCCTGTCATTGTATGCTCAATCTTGCTTGTTTCGTTGGTTTAGTTATATTATTGAGCTGGGTTTGGAGAGTTAACTTACAAGATAAATGTGCTTCACAATGATATATACACACGTCTGTATTTTTCCCCCCTTTCTTTGTTATAATTCAGGCTATTAGTTGACTAATCCATCAAATTAATACTTAGTATAATCTTTGTAAAGCAGATACCCCCACGCAATTAGTCAAATCATTGACAAGTTGAAAAAGAGAGACGCGACGATAGACGCACCATCGACGCAGCCAAAAAAAAAAAACTAAACAGAAACATAAAAGGAGATGATTAATCATCCTTAGGTATTGCCATCAAGTTGGTGTCTTTGTTTTACTCCCATCTGTATCTTATTGTCTTTGATTCACATTATCCGTGTATCATGTCACCAGTAGCTACTTCAGGTATCAGTGCTAGCGTCAGTAGACCACACAGGGGTGTTAATTTGAACGTGACATTGGCTTGTCCCGAATGTAAAGTTTACCCACCTGAGTTATTGGAAGTTCACAGTGAAGGTAACATCGTTTGTGCTTTGTGTGGATTGGTATTATGTGATAGAGTTATCGATAGCAGATCCGAATGGAGAACATTCAACAACGATGATCAAAATGGTGATGATCCATCGCGTGTTGGTGAAGCTAGTGGGAATATCTTGGATTCTGATCAACTTACTACTGTTATTGGTGGTGGTGGTGATCGTAATAGAATCGCAAGAGATTTAAATAGAATCCAGGGTAAGTCAGTTGCAGATAAGAAGGATAATCAATTACAATCTGCATTTGCCAAGATTTCACAGATGTGTGATGGGTATCAATTGCCCAAAGTTGTCCAAGATGGTGCAAAGGAAGTTTATAAACTAGTCTATGACGATAAATTATTGAGGGGAAAATCTCCAGAGAGTATTATGGCGGGTGCTATATTCTTTGGTTGTAGAAAAGCAGATGTATCACGTTCTTTTAAAGAAATTTGGGCTTTGACTAACGTTCCACGTAAAGAGATTGGTAAAGTTTATAAACTTATCAATCAAATTATTCAACAAAAGAATAGAGAACAAGGTGGTCGTATCACTTACCAAAATGAAGCAATGTCAACTACTCAAACTAATCCTGAAGATTTAGTCGGTAGATTTTGTTCTCATTTGGGTTTAAGTCCTCAAATCACTTCTTCTGCTCAATTTATTGCTCGTAGATTGAAAGAAGTTGGTGTATTAGAAGGTAGATCTCCAACTACCATTGCAGCAACGGTGATTTATTTTGCAGTCGTGGTTTTCAAACAAGACATCCAATTACCTAAGATCTCTGAAAAGACTGGTGTCTCAGAAGGTACAATTAAAGCTTCTTATAAGTTTTTGTATAACGATAGAGAAAAATTAGTCGATTCACATTGGGTTGATAGCGGTAAAGTGGATTTAAACATTTGAAAAAACAAAAATAATAAAAACACAAATACATTTTACTTCTAACCGTGCAGCTTATTTATTTCGATGATGATAATTACTGTCGTCGTTTGTGTCTTTGATTTTCTTCTCTGAGTTATAGCTAACTTTATGAGATTTGGGTTCCTTTCTTTCTTTCTTAACTGCTTTTTTACCTTTCTTTTATTTTATTTCTTTCTTTTGGGGATATGATAGATTAATATCAGCTTAATAAAAAATTTTTAAAAAAAATTAACGCTTACTAATGTTTTTATGACTGTAAAATTTAATTGTATTTTGATTTTGATATTTATATAATTCTAATATGGACAGGATTTTCCTCAAGACTATTAGGAATAAGATCATAGATCTTTTTGTTTTCTATTGTATATACAGAGTGAATACACCAAAGAAATTAAGTGGGAGGAAAACTAGTTATTTTTTTGCTTTTCTCTTTCTCTCTTGGCGTATTCTTCGATCAATTGTTTTTGTAAAGGTGGAGAACATGGCAAATATTCTTTAAATTCCATTGTGAACTCACCTTTACCTTGGGTTGAAGCTCTTAAACTCTTGGCAATACCAAATAATTGATTCAATGGACAATCAGCAGTTACTGTGAATTCATCAGTACTGTTTTCGGTTTCTTGGATAACACCTTGTAACTTGTTGACTAATCCAATAACGTTACCTTGGAATTCAATTGGGGATGTAATAACAACGTTCATGATTGGTTCCAAGACTACTGGATCTGAGGCCAAAAATGCTTGTTTGAAAGCGTGTTGAGTAGCGGTTCTGAAAGCCATTTCGGAAGAATCGACAATATGAGTAGCACCATCATTGACAACCATATGAACACCCAAGACTCTTGAACCTGTTAATGGACCCTTTTCAATACAATCCTCAAAACCTTTTTGACAGGCGAACAAGAATTTTTCTGAAATTCTACCACCAACAACTTTAGTTTGGAAATGATTACGGAAGACATCTTCTTCACCTGGATTGATGACACCTAAATCTTCAGGATCGGAATTAGCAGTAGCTTGGAATTCACCCATGACTTTAGCATATTGACCAGCACCACCACTTTGTTTCTTATGGGTGTAATCAAATTGAGTACCACCAGAGACAGATTCTCTATATGAGACTTGTGGTCTACCAACGGTACATTCAACGTTATATTCTCTCTTCATACGTTCGACGTAAATTTCAAGATGTAATTCACCCATACCACTAATAATAGTTTCTTTAGATTCTGCATCGTAATGAACACGGAATGTTGGATCTTCTTTTTTGAAACGGTTAACGGCCTTTGAGAAATTAGCAGCATCTTTAGTCTTTGGTTGAATGGATAATGAGACAACTGCATCTGGAACAAACATGGATGTCATAGAATAAGTAACGGTACCATCGGTAAATGTATCACCTGAGGCACAATCGATACCAAAAGTGGCACAAATTTCACCGGCACCAACCTCTTCAACATCTTCTAATTCTTCAGAATGCATACGAACTAATCTTGCAATCTTTAATTTCTTACCTGTCTTGACATGTGTAATGTAAGAACCTTTCTTTAAACGACCTTGATAAACACGTAAGTAGGTTAATTGACCATAATTACCTTCTTCTAACTTGAAGGCTAAAGCGACGGTTGGTTCTGCACTTGCTGGAATTAAATTAACTGGGGCTTCATCTTTTGAAGTGTCCAAAGCATTATTTAAGACATCAGAAGGATTTGGTAAATAATCACAAACGGCATCCAAGACTGGTTGAATACCACGGTTGGCTAAAGCTGAACCCATCAAGACGGGAGTGAATTTTCTTGCAATGGTAGATCTTCTAATGGCACCTTTAATTTGATCAACAGTTGGTTCTACTTCTTCGATAAGACATTCTGCAATTTCATCATCGACATCGGCAAGAGTTTCAACCAAGACTTGTCTTTTCTCTTCGACTAAGTCTTTCAGTTCACTTGGGATTTCAGTTTCAATACGTAATTTTTGACCTTGAGTACCTTCGAAATAAATTGAAGTTCTATCGATAATGTTAACTAAACCATCTAATTCCTTTTCACTACCGATTGGAACTTGAATAGCAGCGGCAGGAATCTTTAATTTGGAATTAATTTGTTCAATGGCTCTCCATGGGTTGGAACCCATTCTATCCATCTTGTTGATGAAAGTAACACGAGGAACGTTATATCTCTTCATTTGTCTATCGACGGTAACGGTTTGAGATTGGACACCAGAAACGGCACAGACGACTAAGACGGCACCGTCTAAGACTCTTAAAGCTCTTTCAACTTCAATTGTAAAATCAATATGACCTGGGGTATCAATTAAGTTGAAATGATATTCTGTGTTATCTTTATCCCATGAACAATAGGTAGCGGCAGATTGAATAGTAATACCTTTTTCTCTTTCAAGATCCATAGAATCCATCTTAGCACCAACTGAATCTTTACCACGAACTTCATGGATGGCCTTAATTCTACCGGTATAGTATAATACTCTTTCTGTAAAAGTGGTCTTACCAGAGTCAATATGGGCTGAGATACCAATATTTCTCATTTTGCTTAATCTTTGAACATCCTCTTCGGCTAGATTACCAGAGAGCTCATCGATAATAACCTTTTCTTCTTCATAAGTCTTAGAGACAAATGAGTTGTGGAAATTACGAACAATTGATGAACGATTTCCTACTACCGATCTAGAAACTAAAGTGGCAGATTTCGGTAATACCGAAACGTGCTTTTGAAGTCTTGCGAACATCTTTTATTTGTACTCTCAATATAGATCAACAGATCGGGGTTATAAACAAAAAGACACTCATCCCACTTGTCATATTTCAACTCTGGATTTTTCACGATAGAAATGAGCTTTCATCTCGATTTTTGGTCAATTTTTCAAGATTCATCGTGTGTTGATCAACTACAGCAACAACGAGAAAATGTTGTATTTGTCTGCAAAACAAGGCGGTGACCCCATGTATATATATATACGGTTATGAAGCACTTGTACAATGTACTAGTCGATCGACGTACCACTTTCATACTTTTTGTCGTAAGACTGCTGGTAGAATTTATCTATTTACATAACTTACGTAGTGATAAATAACGGGTGCGATAGAAAATTGGAGGAAGCATCTACTTTTGTGTAGACAAACTTTTGGGGTGTTTATACATATCTTTTTAGAGAGCAAGAAAAGGAGGGACTGTGAATTTTTTTGTACTTTTGTCATAATCTAACTTTAGGCGAAGAAAGATACCAAAGATACTAAGATAGCTCCTAAACCAAAAGTAGCTGGAACTTTGAGAGCTTCGGCGGCTCCACCAGATGACTTTGACGAGGAGGTGGTTGAAGAAGAAGAAGATGATGATGATGATGACGATGAGGAAGCAGTAGCAGCGGTTGTTGCACTAGAGGTGGTACCAGCAGTGGATGTGCTGATATCATCACCATAGTCAGAGTAAGAGTAATAGTCGTTATCAGTTGCATTGAAACACGACAAGGCATAAGTCGAGACTTTGAAAACCGACTCCTCAACAAATTCAACATCGGCACAAGCATAATGGGTTACATTTTGGTCATCTTCAATTGCCATATACTCCAATTGAATTGTACCATAGTCTCCGGAGTTAATCTTGGATGGTTGATCGGGCATATAAAAACATGTATGACCAATATTAACTTCGTTTGTCACATTACCAGAGGCAAACTGTGTGAATTCATCGTTTGAAGTAGGATTATCGTTGTATGAGATTTTCAAATTGACAGACCAAGCTTGATGAGATTTGGCCACCAAGGCAACAAATCCATCGTCTAGTGGGAATTCAGATCTATTTCCAGATGATGAATAAGAACCACATGGAGCAATAGTTTCTGCTGCTTCAGACCATTGTCTATCTGGTGGATAAAGCATAGCGATCTCTCCCATAGTTTGGGAGTATTCAGATCCATGTTCCAATGCTAACGCTTCCGCAAATGCGACAGGATTAGCAAAAGGAAGCGCAGCGGCTGATATCGTTGGAATTAATAAAATTAATGATTTCAATTGCATTATTTCGTCAGTATGCTAAATAAAAAATATCTACATATAAGTTCGAAAGGAAATAGGAGACAGTAGAGAGAAGAAACGTTTAAGTAAAAAGGGAAATACGCAACTGATATAGGAGGAAAAACGCACAAATCTGCTACTTCTTGGCCTACTCACTAACTGATGGAAAAGATAAAAGTGTAATGCGGAGGTAGAGATTTTGCTCGGGCGCTTATGACTTTTTCGAATTTATCGGCAAGCTCGCTCTCTTCATGCGATTTGACATTTTTTAAATCCCTTTACACCCTTTTTTTACTATTAATAACTCATTGCTCTTTTTGCAGAGTATAGTCCCACCTGATCTTTATTGTATATATATACCTGATCCATGATGTTACTTTGTTCTGTTTATTTCCTGGCCTTCGTTTATCGTTTCCTCGGTCTCGAGTACTCAAAATTTGACCAGATGGGGTGATTCCATCTATTTCTCCCAGATCTGACATTCTAAAAAATACGACAGCCCTAAATCCGCTTGGCAGATTTAATGTAAATCTTGGAAAAACGTCTTTCGTCGTATTATAATTAGGCAGTGAATGAAACCCGTTTGTAGTGCACCTAGGAAAACGTGTATAGGTACAAAGCTATACCGTGGATACAATGCAACGTACCGAAAATCAATGTATTCAACACAATTCCCGCAACTGCTAAAATGCAATTGAAGATCTTAGATGATTCTCCAGCTCCACCATGTTGCTGCTGCTGATTGTTTGCTAATTGAGTATTTTGTAGATATGCAGCCGTGGTGGGCGAAGTGGATTTACCGACTTCTTTAGTGTTTTGTATTCCTTTGAAACTTCCTAGATTGGTACCCAATGTCTCTTCCAATATATCTGTGATCTTGTTTTGAATGAAGAAGTTGAGTATATAAAAGGAAATATGATATATGAGGACAATCATTATGATTATAAAATATACTGTCTTCAATTTTCTGTACCACGAATCTCTCTTATAATGATATTTTATATCAGCTCCAGCTTCATCAGATGGTATAAGTAAACTACCAGTGCTGGTACTATTATTATTGTTGGTGATTTTTTTGACCATCAGATAATCCAGTTCATTATCAATAGATATAGGGCTAGATGATGCTGGCCACTGATCGAAATAGTGCAAGTAACTTCCAAATCTCGCCCGCGGTGGAGGGTCCTTTGATTTAATAGGGATACTAATTGATCCATTATTGCTAGCTGGGATTTCTATTCTTCTCATATTCGAACCACTGTAATCTTTGAACAGACCGTCATCGTCATCGTTTCTTATTATTCCACTTGGGAAATTTGATTTCCCAGAAACAAAAACTGAAGGGTTCCAGTTTAGTAATAAATGCCTTTTGAAAACAAGGATAAACGTCATACGGGTGACAATACAGGTTATCGTGATAAACACTACTGAAATGATCATAATCTCTAGAAGTAAAAACTTGACATATTCGAATTTCAAGATGCTGATTAGATTAGACCTGATACTTCTGTATTGAGTGAGTTTGAACTCTGAGTGGTGTGGGGCCTGGTAAGCTGTATTTTTGGCCTGGGGGAAATATGTGCCATTGTAACCGAATAGATACAAGTAATTTGTGATGACATTCAATTGATCTTGATTCAAAGTAATGAACCTAGATGGACTGAAACTCCATCTATCAGAATTAATGTATTTGAAATTAATCGTTTCAAATTTACTCTCGTTGAAGATCGTATCCGCTAAGTAAGCCTTTTGACCATGGATAAAGCCAGTCAATTTGCATTTAAAACCCATAAAGCTTGTTTCACAGTTCAGGTTTAGCATGCCCCTTTCTTGAAATACCGGCCCCAAATAAATCAAATCAACTCGGGGAAAGGGAGGTTCGATGGGGAAACAGTAGTCTCTAAAATTAAAATCTAAATCACTTTCACTGAGATTAGAAATGAAGTTGATACTTTGAAGACCTAGATTTAAATCCGTTAGATTGTTCAAAAGACTCATTGTTTCCAAGAGCGCAAAACTATCTTCACCAACTTGGATCCCTTGAAGGTCAATCTTAGTGGTGAACAGGTAAATCTCTTGCAAGTAATCCACGTAAATCAATAGCCCTGCGATGCACAAAAACAAGGCGTTCACAATGAAGCTCTTGGATACAATATCTTTGTTTATACCCCAGTGGTATACCATTGTCTCCACTCCCTGATAATAAGACCAATGATTTTCTATGACTTGAAATTACTAGTTTTGGGAAACCCCTATTTAATCGTACTGGCGAATTGGTTTGTGTAAAGTATCGTATCAATTACGATATGAAAATCAAAATTTAGTTTTCTCCTCAGTTCAAAATAACTCATTCCGATTATATTAATTAAATTACAGAGCTGCAGCAATATCACATACAGAACAAACAGGATGACATATATATATATATATACCATATTATGGGGTTTAGTGTTACTCTTACTGAGAGTAACACAATTATTTAGCATCGTAGAATTTGATACCGTTATCGACAAAATAACCGACAATGGGCTTATCATCATAGGATCCAAGGCATATATGGGCAACCCCCTTTGAACGACGCCTATCTACTCCGAAAGTCTTTGAACACGAGATGACTCCAAGTTTATTGGCGTTGAAGACAGATACGCATACTTCGTTATCTTTTGGAGTCACAAATGCAAATGAGAACGAAAGTTCATTGTCGATGAAATATGAAATATTATCGATATTTCCTACCATACTCTTCACAACTTCAAAGGATTCACTCTTGTATAAATTCATCGAAAGTAAATCTTTGCCTTGTTTTATTATCAGATACTTTGAAGTTAACAAGTATGAATTCGAGTGGAATTTATCTAGAATGACTTTCTTGAAATTGTCCTCATTATCATCATTTTGGTCTTGTAAACCTGTAAAGTCTCCCAATGTTCGAAGTAACAACGAGTTTTCTGTCAATATAGCAACGTTATAACCATCTTTGTTATCGATAAACTTGGCAGATAATAAATCTATTCCAAGGTTTGAGTTCATCACGGGACTCAATTTAGCTTCGTCAATTATAACTTTGAAAAGGTTGATGGAATCAGGCAGTGTGACTAATAATTCCTTGGTACTATTCTTGTAATCAACAGATTTGATCTCGTCTTCAAACTTCGTAGAGATCAGAGAGCTGAGTATATTTGAAGTCGATATGTCATTTGAGTATATTCTCAATTGCTTGGATATGGTAACCACCAAGATATCTTCTGTAATTGTGAAATCCATATTTGAAGCACCTTGACTCAACGGAACAGATGCCTTCAAAGTGGTCAAATCATTTCCAAATACTTTGATCGAGTCATGGAATAAACAGTATAGGTTATCTTTAAAAAACTCGAATTTTTTCAGTTTACCATCTGTATTTAACAATTTGATCTCTGTAGCTTGTAAGTTCAAAGACTTGGTCTTGTTATCCCTTAATAATATCTTCTTCTTTGGAGTCTGTTTAGGGTCGGTGACGATCTTGTCATTTTTTGATTTACCATTCAATGGGATCTCGTTGACTGCACCATTGACAACATCTTTAGTATTGGAATTTTGAACTGAAGAAGCAGACATAGGCTCATCGACAATGGTTTCTGCATCACTCTCAACTTCGTTTTTGAAATGACCACTATTGTTCTGTGAATTTCTTTGATATAAATTGGAATTGAACCCCGGCTCTAAACCAACAGACATATCTACATAATCTCCGCCACGAATAGTTGAATCATTGGTGTGCAAAGAATCAACAGCAGAGAAAGGCGAGGATGATAATGTAGTGGCATGTGTATCTTGTTGTTGCCTTTGAGCCAAGACAATGCTTGGATCGACAAAGAAAGATTCATCCTTGGTCAAACTCAAAGGGTCATTCAATTCCACCGAGGGTGATTTCAAAAGGTATAAGATCTCATTTGTAGTTTTCTTGAGGAACTTTCTAGCATTAACCAATTTAGCCAATTGAACGCTCTCCAAACTGGACGATAGTTCAGGTATATTTTTGTTCTGAGAGGCCTGTGCAGATGATGGTGATGATGATGAAGAAGAAGAAGAGGTTGCAGTAGATGTAGATGCATACGAAGAAGCACCGTTCTTTTTGATATGCTTTGATCCCGATCTACTCAGACTAGACACAAATCCTCCCTTGGATTCAGTCTCATTTGAGGCTACTTGTCGTGTGTTGGCATCGAGAGAAGTCTCTAAACTTTTCTCCAATTCCATCACTCTAATACTGAGTTTTTCGTTTGTCATTTTTAAAGCATTCCTTTCGCTCTCCAATTCGATTATCTTCAATTTCAAAGACGATTTCTCCAAATCGTTCATCATTCTGTTCTTTTCAATGATGGTGAACTGAGATTGTAAGTATTGCATCACACCTGGTAGAGTATATTGTTGATTATTGTTATGCATCATGTTCTGGCCACTACTATTATTATTGTTATTATTATTGTTATTATTACCACCGTTCATCTCTTCGCCTTGGCCCGAGAATCCAGGGCTGAAAAACCTATCCATCTTTATGTAGGTACGGCAGGGTATAGTCTGTCAATGGATCAGCTCTATGTGAATATTAGATAGCTTGTCTAATTGACTCCTCATAGGCCATATGTGCCCAGACAAGAAGAGCCTGAAGGGAAGTGAGCTTGAAATCAACCAGATCAGCCACAGGACCGTCGCGTCTCGTCTCGTCTCGTCGTCTACACTGCGTCGATGGTCGTGGACGTGCGTCGATAAATGCACAAGTTATACATGAATACATACTGATTTACTCATTTATCATAGTTTGTAATGTACATTTGGTTATATTCGTCTACTATTTACAGGTATATAACGGTATATATTCACGGTATGGACATGTGTGTATGTGTATTAGATGGGAGGGGCGGTGGGGATGGCACCTATAGTCATGGCCGCCTCTATGAATTCGTGGTGATTCGACATGAGATCGAAATTGGGATGCCCGTTGGGCCAGGCAAGCTTGCTGAATATCTCTTGAATTTCATTCATCTCAAGCCTTGAAATAGAATGTAATTGAACTTCTCTATTTAGATTCATAACCGCCTTTTGGTGCAGTTGATCTAAATGGCGATCAGAAATCATCGAACCAGATGTACTAGACAATTTGGTATCGTAGATAAAGCTTCTGACACATAAATACCAATTGGGGAAATAAGGATAATTGATCATTGATTGTGCCAATATGGCATATGCCTTCAATGGTTTTGTATAAACCAGTTTTTTCTCGGTGAAAAGGTTAATCATAGCTATGGAATTGTAAATTTCATGCTTATCTGCAAAATATTTAACAAATTTGAATAGACCGTTCAAATTGACGTCAACAATGGATCTATTTTCAGATATATATATCCATGCCTTCTCTGGAGACTCAAACCTTAGGAAATTGGAGATTATTTCACCCGTAATGTGACTTTTGATACTTGTTCCATTTGTCTTACATTCTTCGATAAGTCCCAATACTTTTAATTCTAATTGCCCTAATGTGCTAACCATTGAGATTTCATTCACGGCAGTTTCAATTAGAAGTTCATCAGGTCCAATAATTCCACTATTTTTCAAGATATTATAGTATCGAGTAAAAACACGTTTATCAAACCTTGAAAGTAAACTCAATAATATATAAACTGTGGATTTATTGGGAGTCAATTTCAACTCCTCTATTGTGGTAAGGTATTTATTGATCTGTGATAGATATGGCTTCATTACTGTGCTTGGCATGGGACTCAACAGATAGTTTATAGTATCCATATCAGGAGTCAATTTGTTTTTATAAATTGATCCTAACAATATATTTGCGGTGGGGATCCTATAATTTGATGTTAAGAAGAAAATCATAGAGTTATAAGTTTGAACGCTTGAAAACTTATAAGATTCAACAAGCTTCAAGAAGATTGTTTCTATTGTCTCAAGATACTTTGGGTTCATACTTGTTTGGACTTCACATAGTTCATTGATATAATTTGTAAATGTTTCTTCGTTTCGATAACCCTTTGGTATAGGTGGCAATGCAGATAATTTTTTATGGCGTTTTGATCTGACCCATGCCTCTGTCGAATCAGATAGTTCTATATCCTTGTGGGCAATCTTCATAAGTAAATTCATGGTAATTTCCATACTCACTGCAATGTTCTTTTCCTTATTTTGCTGATTGAGCTCACGGGAGAGAGGTTCTAATTTCCGCATCAGTGCTTGCAATTTTCCACGAGTTGTGCTAAGACTCTCTAAATCTACATTTGTGTTTGACTGTTCGGGTATGTTTGTATTGTTGTCTATATGCGTGCTTGGGAATATGATGTTGTCTGTGTCTCTGGTTGTCTTCTTGTGCAATTCTTTGATGGTCTGTCGACTTGTGAATCTTCTCCCACCACCGTTGATATTCGGAAGAAAGACCCTGTTCCTCCAGACACGCAAGGTATGACACTGCATGTCGAGTAACGAGAGATGTATCATATAGCAGGCGTATCGAATGTTCTTAACAGAGTAATCTGATCACTAACCCCACTTAATGAGCCCGTGAAATAAACCTCTCTTCAGCTCTTTCACCGTGTAAAAAAAAAGCTCACCGTGAAATATTTTTCTCGCCTCGGGTTTTAACCAAAATTTTGAACATTTACTATGTAAGGGCTACTACTTATCATGGTAGAATTTGCTGTTTACATGGGATGAGAAACCGTACTAGAACTTCACAGTGTCATTGGTTACGTGTTTCATACTCCACTTGGATGGCATCCATCACTGATATCCTTTCAAGCATAAAATATACGGTCGTTGCTACCCTTTTTGGGTCCAGTTTGACCTGGTGATGGTGGCTGACGATCACAATTATAAATGAGAAATTTATTTATTTCAATTAATACCTATATACATAAAAAGTCATAATCCATTCAGTGTCAATCAAATCCATAACGTAATTTGATCCCTCAGATCGCATAAGACCTTCCGTGAACCTCGATATACTTTCCTGAGTCTTTTCTCCCCTTTGGTGGCTTAGTCAACATACCGTAAAAAATAAATACATAAAATCTTAGATCATTAATCGCATCTAAGTACTCACGGGTATTTTCCTTTACCTCAAGATGTGGTATATCATCGTTCCAAACCAATTCATTCAAATTTTCCTCGATATTCCTTGATTGGATGATATTCAATTCGTCTTGTGTCAATGGCGAGGTGACATCGAAGCCTCGATGGTATAGATTACCAATGTCATTGAGCTCTTTTATCTTGGATTCGGACACCATTGACTGGGCATCAAAAGAGTCGATTGTCTTGCTATAAAACAGTTTGACCAAGACATTCCAAGTGTCGAAGACCATGTACTTTGCGAAATTTTCCACCAATATACTGTAAAACACACATGTATTTGGTAAGTCATATTTCCTTTGAAATAAATTGATAAACGATACAGTAAGAGGGATACTTAATTCTTCAACGGCACAGTGTTCTATAAATATATTCATAGTCTCCGAATCAAAAGGAAGATCATCTATTTCCATCTCAGATTGCCAAAACTCATACGCAAGTAACAATTTCTTTTCTTTTAACAATGCTTTTACTTGGTATCGGGTGACAAATAATTGCTCCTCTTGTAATAGTTTCGATTTATCTGGATTTTTCTGCAGTACATTTATTCGTTTAAAAGTAGTATCAGATGGAAACCCACGGTGGATCATCTCATTCAGCATCGACTTACGATTCGACTCCGATTCTAGTGATAAAAAGACAATGTACCATGTAAGCTGGTCACATCCAATACCCTTTGCATGCATTGTCTTGAGCTGATTAATGATCATCTTTCTCTTATAACTCGAATTCACTTTGGAGAGCCTACTGAGAAAAATATTATAGGTCATGACCCCAAATTTAGTTCTTCTTTTTTCCATAATATTAAGTGCAGTTTGAATAAGTCTGATATTATAACGATCAGATAGTAAGAGAATCATCTTATTGATAGTACTCAAGCTAAGAATCTTGTAATTCAAAGCTGATATGAACAGTTCATTCACTTTCTTCTCTATATCTGGGTGAGATCGAAGTTTAACACGAGAAATATCACGGAAAAAGTCTTCAACCTGAGTAGCATCAAATGAATTAGGATCTGATAAATCAGGGAATTTAATATCTGTTTCATCGTACAGGTCGCGTAAATTACGGAACTCAGTAGATGGGAAAGTATATGCAACCTTCGGCACATTCACGATGAATCTATTCATCTTGAAAAAAGCTTCCAGTAAGAGCTCTTCTGGAGCGTCACCAACCTCACGTTCCTCCCATGCCTGTGGAGAAGGAACTATACCAGAGTTACCTTGTTTCATCTGCAGTTCAAGCATGCTGTCTTCCACTTCACGGTACACGGATCTTAAAAATGTCAATATTTCATCGTCTTTACTCTCTGGAGCTCGATGTACATCTGTGGCCATGCATCTAAATTGGGTATATATTGACTTCCTTGGTGGTATAGGAGTCATTAAACCCAACATGGGTAGTGATTTTCCTCCAGTAGCACACCTTCTGAGCCAGCTTATCCCTACTGAGCGCATGATGTGTGTAGGTTAAGTGGGGAAGTAAATCTACGTGTGTGTGTTCTTCGCTTCTCCCTGTGGGTTTATATACTAGTATCTGATAACAACTATACAAGTTGCGTTAATCTCTTCTCTCCTGCCTCATTGTGGGTGATTTTTGAATTTTTTTTGTTAAATATTAACGTATTACGGCTGTGCTGCGGTGACACCCTTTTTCATCTTGACTAAAACAGTGTACTTTCTTTTTTCTACTTTTATACATAAGATATATATATATGGTTTATTGGATTATTTATTTATTCATTTATTTCTTTATTTATTTGGTGGTTTACATGTTTTTTTGATGTGCGTGATGAATATCTATGGTTTGTTGTGATTATGATACCAATAAATGTATTTACTCTTCTTTTGAGCCTTGTTTGTTTTTTTCTTTTTTTCTTTAAGACGGTCAAGAGTCAATAAATTCTAATGCGGTAGGTAAATTTATCTTCTTTCTTGAATTAGATAAACAGATGAAATGAATAATAAATGCATGCTTGCTGTGTTTGTTTTGATTATGTGTTTTCTTCTTTTTGGGGGGTCTCTCTTATTTTTTTTAATTCAATACAATTTCATACAATACAAATGGTTCATAATCTGTATCAACCAAAGAAGCATATTCATGTAGACTACTGTCCTTGACGACTTTACCAGATTTATCAGTAGCAAAGGCATTACCACCAAGGTAGCCGAATTTTTGGATCAATTGTTCTTTTGATTTACCGATAGCCTTTTCAGGTATTTGTAATAAGAAACTTGAGAAATCTGGAGGTAAACCGTATCTTAAAACCGATTCGATGAAAGTTCTCAATGATTTAAGGTGAAACCATGAAGTTACTATTTCAGAGTAAGCTGTCTTTGATAATCTAATCAAATCGTTTCTTAAAGTAGATTCATTTTTGGTAGCATTGGTAAATTCATCTCTCATATTGTTAATAATTTCTTCAGAGTATTCAAAATCTCTTGGAATCCATTTTTGTTCTCTTGCAGCGTTTAAGAATTTATTTGAAAACTTCTTAAACAATGTAATACCGTATAAATTGAATTCAGAATCTTTTGCAATCAATTTAGCAGATCTTGGTACTACAAATTCAACCAATTTTTCATAAGTTGATTCGAATGAATCTTGTAAACTCTTTGGTACTGCAACTAATACCGTGGTTAAATGTTCGGAATCCAATACAAAATCTGTCTTTTTAACTATATCATGTAGAGATTTAACCGATAAATCACCATTTTTCTTTCTTTGAGCTGCAATTAAATTTGATTTGGCAACGTTATAAGAAGAATAGGCATTTTTCAAATCGTTATCTGTATTTAAAGCTTCATCTGAAATGATCTTAATCAATTCTTCAATAGGTTTATCTATTCTAAACCTTGATGTGTTCCATTGGAAATGTTTGGCATATTCTTCAGTTGATTTACCATTGACGATTTTAGAATTCTTTATACCTGATAAATTTCCCTCATAAATACTTGAAATAATATCAACGGTTTTACCGATTGAATTATGCAATTGTGTATCCAATTTTGCCAATTCTTCACTTTGAATGACCAATGAATCTAAAGTACCAACTTTAAACCTTGGGATGTTGAATTCATTAACTTCAACTTTACCTCCATTTATGCTTGTTTCGAACCAATGTGATAAGCTCGATTTGCCACCAATTGAGGTGGATTGTGGTAACGATACCAATAAGAAATGGCTTGATAGTTCTGACATCTATACTGTATCTACTGTTGGATTACTCTCTTGTAAAATCGATAAAGATATATGATATAAGATGAGATGTAGTTCCATTAATACCAAAAGGGCTGCCGTTATCTATCCATAGAATCCTTAGTTAAATGCAGCACTTTTTTTTGGACCCATTTTGGCCGGGTTAGTCCCGCGCGTTTAGTCGACACAAAAAGACACACGCGAATCACAACATTGCCAAGCTGTTGCAAGTCGGTAGTTTTAGTCATTTGTTGTTTATTTTTATCTATTTTCTATTCTTTTGGGGCGATACGTTAATCATTAAAAGGGTAGGTGTATATAGGGGAATATATATATACAATGCAAGATATCGAATAGATGCGAGAAAATAGGGTTCTCCATATATCGTATGTTTTATGTCTTTTTTTTTTTTTTTTTTTTTTTTTTTTCATAGACTATGGTATCTCTGAATTACTTCGAGTCTGTAGTCTAAGATCAACTGGTAAATCTGCTGGAAGTTCAAATTGGGATTACCCAATATCTTCTGCTTTATCTCCGTTACCATTGATTTTCTAATCTTTGTATCTGAGTATACATTCTTAGGAATGTCGATACTCAAATACATGGGAAGATTCTTGACTAAATCCATTATGATCTCGGTTTCATTCATGTATGAATCATCTGTAAAATGTTGGTATTCACAAGATGGGTTTGTTTTCTTATTACAACCGTTGATCTCATTGAGACAAAACGGGGAATCCTCATCGATTTTATTCGAATAAGTTGAAGATTTCAGTTGCTTGAACTGGAAATTGGGGTTAATCCTAGAGAATCTAAATTGTTTGATTGTCGATTCATAAGTAACGAATCTTTCAGTCATTGGTCTTGCCTTCTATATTAATAAATAGTCATTTGACAGTTTCATTGAATGTGTTAGTAAATCAATAGAACAAAAAAAAACACGGGAAAAACACAAAAAGAAAACAGAAAAAAAACATCAATAAGACTTGACCAAAACAAAGAGATAACTAATCCAAAGGTAATAACAGTGAAATTGAAATTGTATAACCATCAAACAATGTAGATATGTCATCAGTTTAAGTAAGTTTTCAGTCTATACGTACCAATATTTGACTGACGATTGAATCATTGTTGAGTTCTAGACTTTCGATATTGTCGATATATGCTTTATTAGTCAAGGTTTCAGAGGTTGTAGTGGCCGATATTATCTCTTCACCTTCGTAATCGTCGTCGTCACTTTGCTCCAATTGGATTATCTCCTCCAGTTGGGGTGGTGGTGTTGTTTTAAGGGTATCATCTATTGGTGGATATATGATTTCATTATGGTTTAAATACTCTTCTTCGGATCTTGAATAGCTCATTTCTTTGATGGAGGATTTTCCACCGTGGTTGTGTTTTTCCTTGAGGATCTTAGTCTTGATTAATTTTATCTGTTGCTGGTACATATCGTTCAATTTTAGTGATAAATTGTACTCTTCTATTTTTTTTCTCTCTGATTCCAATATAACGGAGTCGGCTCTACTTGGAATAGGGTATGTTAATAATGTAATTTGGATGGATTCTAGTAAGGAATTCAATCTTTTAAGTTCGTTGGTGTCAGACTTACACGGCTCAAAGGGCACAGCAAAAGTGTTAGAATCTATTGAGCTTGAAGTCACAATCCCAGTCATTGGCGAGGATGATCTTTGCACTGGACTTTCACTACTGCTGCTACTTTGCCCTTGTCCCTTTTCCTTGGCTTTATCTAATTTTGCCCTCTCTAAGATAGCCAATTGTTCTTTCAATTGCTTCATCTGAGACGTTAAGTAATCAGATTGACCGTCCAGCGTGTCTAATTCTGGCGTTTTATTTACTTCGTTTTCACTATCTTCATCATCCGATAGTTCTATAACCAAGTTGGTCAGCCATTTATTACTGGCGAATAAACGTTGAGTTTGGTAATTTGTTCTCTGTGATGGTGCGGGAGTAGTAGGTATAGGTGTAGGTGTAGGTGTAGGTGTAGGTGTAGGTGTAGGTGTGCGAATCACTGGGACCTGTATCTGAGGAGGCTGTACTTGCGCCTTCCTCCTCTCTTGATGATTTATATTCATTGCTAGGTATACAGTCTTGAGGAAATCCGATTGGCATCCCGTCTCTTCAAGGATCTGATCGAACGAATAACCCAACCTCCTTAGATCATGGATCGCGTCACATACGGGACTGTCTAGTGGGATAGATCTAGCTATCCCTTCGGTCGAGGCAGACATGATGTGTATTGTTGTTGTGTGTATAACTTTGGACGACTGTAGAGCAAGAGAAGTGGTGATTTCGAAAACAAAAAACCTCGTAGATATATATCAAATACAAAAACACATCAAACAAAATAAAAAAAAACCGCATGCGAAAATTTGAATTTCTCAGGCCGAGAGAGTGAGTGAACATCTTACATGGAGATAGATGGAGTGATAAGTAAGTAAGTAAGTGGGTTACTGTTTTATTTTGTATTCCCCTAGAAAGGAGGTGACACTGGACGTTTATCGGTACTATAAGATGGATAGTGATATCAAAGCGGAGTACCAGAGGTACAGGTCCACATTGGAAGGATCGTTTGAGAATACAGACGCATTGATCAAGCAACTCTACGAGTTGATCGATGCTTCCAAATCATCATCAGAAGTGAGTAACGATTCACTCGACCAGTTAAGACAAAGCCAAATGAAATTAGTCAAGGATAATATTCAAATAGTGAAACAAAAGACAAGTTTGAAAAGAAAGACGTTTGACCTTGGTGAGAAGTTGAATTTGAAAGTCAGTAAATTCAATCAGATCAATAACTCACAGTTATTGAAATTTAAGAAATTGAACCTTTTAAACGAGGAGAAACACGAGGAATTTCATGAGAAATTGACCAACCTCCCACCCGTTGTACCGATTGAGTTGAATAGTAATGAGAGTAAACAATGGTTAGACTCATTGAATACCGATAAATCACAAATATCCGTTGGACTTTCTGTGAATGATGATGTTGATTCTGATTTGATTGGTAATTCGGAGACCATTGATACTTTGAAACAGATATTGAAAGAAGAGAAAATACATAGGTTCAAACTGTCTAACTTGAACGATAAGATATATGAACGTGAAAGGTCTACTTTGAACAGTTTGAATTCCAAATGGTTGAAGAGATTAAATAGGTTGAATAATTTCCTTGAATCTGATCTAAGACAATTGTCTAGCGATATTACGAGTGTCAAAGATGATGTCAAGGATTTGGAAGAAGATGAGAAGATTTTGAAGGGTTACAGACCCGAGATTGACGAAGAGGAGGAGGAGGAAGAGGAAGAAGAGGAGGAGGAAGAAGAAGAGGAAGAGGAAGAAGAGGAAGAGGAAGAATTAGAAGAGGAAGAATTAGAAGAGGAAGAAGTATTAGAGGAAGAAGGAGAGTCAGGAGAAGACCAAGAGCTGGGAGAAGAACTTGTCGATGAAGGTAACCAAGAAGATTTAGAAGAAGAGAATAAGGATTTCCCACAAGAGACAGAAGAAGCTGGTGAACTGAGTGCCTCACAGAGTGTGGAACCAGAAGATGTATTGAAAGAAAAAGTAGAAGAGATGGAAGTTGTAGCAGATGATATGGATGTAGTAGAAGATAATGAGGAAGAAATTGAAGAATAAGGTATGTATTGTATAGATAAGTCAAATAAATAAATAAATAAATAAATAAATAAATACTTAGTGTAATATTAGATATCAAAAGATTGAGTCAATTGTAATAGAGAATATAAGATAGTATATTTATAATATATATCGATCGAATAGAGTATCTATATGAGAAAAGATAAAAACACAATCACAATTATATAAGGTGAATCCTGTGAAATAAATAAGATACAAAAAAAAGCGACATGATATTTTATTGATTATTTCACGATTTAGTTTAATTTAGTTAGCAGCATTAACTATATCATCCTTCTTCTGCTGAGCAACAGCAGCAGCATCAGTGATAGCATTTGGGTCACCTTGAAGGATATATTTGAAAGCCTGGAAAGGAGATTCACTGATTTCTTGTGAAGTTCTCCAGTTGTAGATTCTCATCAATTGATAACCGGCAACACCACCGAGGAAGAAATTAACGGAAGCTAATATATAATTTTTTGGTCTAATGACAAAAGACCATCTTGTCCAAATGACACCGGTTGAAAATAAGGCTATTTTAAAGAGTTAGTATTGGCTTGGGAATATAAATAATATAATTAAATGTGAATACATTTAAAAATCGGCTACAGCCGCACCTGAGAGGGTGACATTTTTTAATTATGAAAACATACCGATTTGTTGAGTACCGGAGATTTTTTCAACAGGTCTAGAGAGATCATTGAAACCAGCAACAACTAAAGACCACTATAGAGATAAAGAGAGCGGATTATTGGAGAAATTGGAATATATTTTGGTATACATTGGATATCAAAGAGATGAGATACTTACAAAGACCATGAGAAAAATCGGCTGAATGATCAACCATTTTTGGTAGGAGTCCATGTATGTATTTTATCTAGGCAAAGATCCCATGTATATCAAAAAAATAATAACCCAATTAACCAAGAGCCAAGAGTTAGTATAGGAGAAGAGAGAATCATGGAGCAGATTGTATCGACATACTTTTAAAACAGGGGCCTAAAAATAGAATTGAGGATTAAAAACGGGTTAGTATAATGCTTCTTTTTAATGAGGAGATTAAAGATGATATGCGCAATGGGGCACATTAATTGACGTAACATACCCAGAAATGGACAGTCTTTGGACCAGTTTCCGAATTCAAGAAACGAACAAAAGCAGAAGACATTGTGGTTCTTTATAATTGAGTAAGTCTTGAATAGAGTTTAAGAGGTATAGTGGTTAATGGTATAAAAAGGCATGGAGGTGACGAGATGAATGATATAAAGAAGAGAGAGAGATGCTCGCAAACAAAGGAAATCTCACTTCCGTGGGGGAAAGTCAACGCTTTTAGTTGTCGGTGTGGATGTGGTGTGTGGTGTTGTGTTTAGTGCCGTGGGTTTAGTCCGCTCATAGATCACAGACGCGTCGCTAAGTGCTCTGGCATGTATTAGATCAAATCAAAACAATACAAGATCTGTAGGGGGAATATCTGTACGAGGTCTATGATTCATGTATATATAGATATCTATATATATACATACTCACCACATTCACAATGGATCAGGCACAGCAGCTCGAGCTGCGCCATATCTTCTCCGAAAGTACAAGGGTACTCAAGGAATACAACCTATACGAAGGAAGTAAATGGTAAGTCTTTACCTTTGTTCAGAAAAAAAATCAATCTGTTTCATTACTCACATTTACTAACCTCTATAAACTCACTCGACAGGTCGGCTGAAGCTCTCAATGGTCTGGGACCCCTAGATAAAGATACTAAAATGCTTCTTTTTCAACAGATGCAGCGACCTTCCAATGGTGGTAACACCCCTATCACCTCTTATCTACCCAATCAATCATCTCAAATAGAGTTTCTCAATTTTAACGATAACGATAAGATATCACTTGCTTCCTCGTATTTCAATTGTAAAGAGTTTGAAAGATGTTCTCATGTACTGAAAGATTGTCAGAGTCCTAAGGCTATATTTATCAGATTCTACTCCATGTATTTAAGTGGTGAAAAGATTAAAGAGGATGAAAGTGGTGATATATTGGGCCCACAAGATGGCAAGGTTCAAAATTCTAAGATTTCTTCAATTGTAAAAGATTTAGAATCTTATTATCATTTGAACAATAACAAATTAGATGACCCTTTCTTATTATACCTTTTTGGTTTGATCTATTTAAAATTGAACAATACTTCAAAAGCCCAGGATTTTCTTTATCAATCTTTGACTTTATACCCTTTTAATTGGTCTTGCTGGTCAGAACTTATATCTTCATTATCAAATTTCAACGAAGCTGTCAATCTTCTCAATAAGATATCGAAAAACTCGAAATTCTTAAACAATGAATACTATAACGTAATGTTTTTATTCTTTAAGATAACAATTCACCAAGAATTCTTTCAACAATTTCAAGAAGTATACGAGGATTTAAGAAAATTACTTATAGTCTTCCCCAATTTCAGCTATTTAAAAATCCAAAAGGCGCTTATCTCTTATAATTCATTGGATTATTCAACTGCAGAGAAATTATTCGATAATATCCTTATAAATGATCCTTTAAGATTGGATGATATGGATACTTATTCAAATATCCTTTATGTCATGGAGAAGAAAGCCAAACTAGGATTTTTGGCCCAATTTGCTTCATCAATAGATAAATTCAAACCGGAGACTTGTTGTATCATTGCAAATTATTATTCGTTGAAATTCGACCATCAAAAGGCTATAATGTACTACAAGAGAGCATTGGCTTTAAATAAGAATTGTTTAAGTGCTTGGACTTTAATGGGTCATGAATTTGTAGAGTTGAAAAATTCTCATGCTGCAATTGAAAGTTATAGAAGAGCAGTCGATACAAATAATAAAGATTTTAGAGCTTGGTATGGTTTGGGTCAAGCTTATGAAGTATTAGATATGCACCTTTATTCCTTATATTATTACCAAAGGGCTTGTGCTTTGAAACCACTTGACAAGAGAATGTGGCAAGCAGTTGGAAACTGTTTTGAAAACCTTGGAGAATTCGAAGATTCTATTAAATCGTACCAAAGGGCTTTGAAAGTATCGAGTGATCCAGATCCCGTTATACTATACAAATTGGCCAATTTGTACCAATCGACAAACGATGTTTCTAATACTGCAAAATTCATGAGGTTATGTTTAAACGAGGAATCAACAGAGGGAATAATAGATGAAACCGCAAGGGCAAGGCTATGGCTGGCTAAATTCGAATTGGCAAACAAAAATTTCCAAATGGCTTATAGTTATGCAAGTGAAATGACACATGGTTCGTCTCATGAAATCGAAGAGGCAAGGACAATAGTCAGAGAAGCTAGGCTTAAATTGAACAATGCTAATTCCTCTTCCAACAACAATGCTAATTCAAGCGTTAGTTCAAGTTCAAATGCAACGGCCAATGCCAATAACCCGAATTCTAACTCCAATATACCCTTGAATCCTAGATCTGGTTCTCAGTTTTGGTATCGTAGCAATTCAAGAAATGGTTCATACAATGCAAGATAACTTCCCCACCTCACTGTAATATATCATACCCAAAGCTGTATATCCATATATATATACATATATAAACGTAAAGTAGTCTAATCAATTTCATGCATCTGAAAACAAACTAAACCCAATGGACAAGAAACAAATAGAATCGACGCGACGTTCAGAGATATTTTGCTGAGGTCAAAAAAAATTTAGGAATAATAATAACAAGAGACTGATATATATCATGACAATTTGATATATATTTTATACTATCTTGAGTCCTTATAGAGAAGATCAGTACTCTGGATATAACCCTAGGAGAATATACAGAGATCGCTGTTATACCTGGTTGCTTTTATTGCTTATTTCACCCTCAATCGATTCCGAGTATCAGGATTGAAAGATTGCAATAGGTTAATCTATCCATTCCAATCACAAAGTAGACACTCACTACTTTTTGTTTTGTTTTGGTTATTTTCAGTTACAGTTACTTAGCATTTTGGAGTTATACCTCTGCTTATAGAGTCTAATTGACAGAAATTCAACTTATAAGTTCATCAATTACTCTTTATCTTCATAATGAGTGGACTTCCACCTCCCCCTCCACCTCCACCTCCATCAAAAGGTGGTCCACCACCACCAAAGAGGACCAAACCAAATCCATCACTCGCACCTCCTCCTCCTCCTCCACCTCCTCCTCCTAGCTCAAAAACACAAAATGGTATTGGCAATGGTGCCAAGCCCAGAGCTGGTTCTGCATTGCCTCCACCTCCTCCACCTTCGAGTGTCAAAAGACAAAGAGGTAATCAACCTCCTCCACCTCCACCTCCTCCTTCTGCTTCAGACAAATCAAAGGCCTTGAAGAGAAACAAATTCAATGAACTTGAGGTAAGGAAACAGAAATGGTTACAGTTACAAAAAAATAGATATCAGGAATCAAGTGCTAAAAAGGGTACCTTTGTTCACGCTCACAAGGCTGAAATGCCACCTGAACATTTAAGAAAGATAATCAACGACCAAGGGGATTTATCATCAAAGAAATTTTCACAGGAAAAGAGAGCCATCCTTGGTTCTTTAAAATATATGCCACATGCGGTTTTAAAGCTTCTGGAAAATATGCCCCAGCCGTGGGAAGAGACAAAGGATGTCAAGGTCTTATACCATATGACTGGTGCAATTACATTTGTCAATGAAATACCGAGAGTTATAGAACCTGTATATACTGCTCAATGGGCTACAATGTGGATTCAGATGAGAAGGGAAAAAAGAGATAGAAGACATTTCAAGAGAATGAAGTTCCCTGCATTCGATGATGAAGAGCCTCCTTTAAGCTATAGCGATTCAATAGATCCAATAGAACCAATGGATCCAATTCACCTCGAATTGGACGATATCGAAGATAACTCTGTACGTGATTGGTTCTACGATTCTAGACCATTGGAAGAAAACTTGAAATTCGTTAATGGTGAATCATATAAGAAATGGAATCTTACTCTCAAGATAATGGCCAATCTTTATAGACTATCAACTCCAATTGTTTCAGATATTGTAGATCCAAATTATTTCTACCTATTTGATAAAAAATCTTTTTTCACAGCAAAGGCATTGAATATTGCTTTACCAGGTGGACCAAAATTCGAGCCTTTGTACAAAGATATCGATCCTGAAGATGAAGACTTTAACGAATTCAACTCATTGGATAGAACAATTTTCAGAATTCAAATAAGGACAGAATATAGAGTGGCATTCCCATTCTTGTACAATTCATTGACAAGATCTGTGAAGTTGTCGTGGTACCACCACCCAAACGTCCTATATATCAAGAATGATGACCCCGACTTACCTGTATTCCATTTTGAATTGATGTTAAACTCCATCAAACCCAAATCCACAATTACAAATATATACGAAACAGAATTGTTTAACGAAGAGACTGGTAAAGACTTGGAAGTAGATGATTTCAAATTACCTTTGAGTTTTAAACCATTTTTGGACGCAGAAGTGTTGGAACCAGAAGAATTATCAGGCGCTATTCAACTATGGTACGCTCCTCATCCTTTCAATCGCAGATCGGGCCGTATGGTACGTGCCGAAGATGTTCCATTGATGAAAAGTTTCTATTTGGAACATCCACCTCGAGACTATCCTGTGAAAGTGAGAATTTCTTATCAGAAGCTACTCAAGACCTATGTTGCAAACGAATTACACGAGGATCAACCGGTCAGCCAAAGCAAAGTTAGTCTTATGAGATCTTTGAAGACCACCAAATTCTTCCAACAAACCACCATTGACTGGGTAGAAGCAGGTATTCAAGTTTGTAAACAAGGTTATAATATGCTGAATTTATTGATTCACAGAAGAGGTTTGACCTATTTACATTTGGATTACAACTTCAATTTGAAACCTACAAAGACTTTAACTACTAAGGAAAGAAAAAGATCTAGATTCGGTAATGCATTCCATCTTATGAGAGAAATTCTTAGAGTTATTAAATTAATCGTCGATGCTCATGTTCAATACAGATTGGGAAATGTTGATGCTTTCCAATTGGCCGACGGTATATACTACGCTTTGAACCATATGGGTCAATTGACTGGTATTTATCGTTACAAATATAAAGTAATGCACCAGATAAGGGCATGTAAAGATTTGAAACATGTCGTTTATTATAGGTTCAACAATATAATTGGTAAAGGTCCAGGTTGTGGGTTTTGGCAACCTGCTTGGAGAATTTGGATTTTCTTCATGAGAGGTATTATTCCACTGTTGGAAAGATGGTTAGGTAATTTATTGGCTCGTCAATTTGAAGGTCGTCAATCCAAAGAAGTTGCCAAGACGATCACAAAACAAAGAGTTGATTCTTATTACGATTTAGAATTGAGAGCATCTGTAATGAATGATATCCTTGATATGATCCCAGATGGAATTAAGCAAAATAAATCAAAGACAATTCTACAACATTTAAGTGAAGCATGGAGATGTTGGAAGGCTAATATTCCCTGGAAGGTTCCAGGTTTACCTGAACCAATTGAAAAAATCATTGAAAGATATGTTAAGGCCAAAGCCGATGGTTGGATTTCAGTTGCTCATTACAATCGTGAACGTATCAAACGTGGTGCTGCTGTTGACAAAGCGGTTGCCAAGAAAAATCTTGGTAGATTGACTCGTATGTGGATCAAGAATGAACAAGAAAGACAACAAGCTTTTATCAAAGATGGTCCATATGTCGCTCCTAGAGACGCTGTTTCTCTTTTCAATACTATGGTTAATTGGCTCGAAAGTAGAAGATTTGCTCCTATTCCTTTCCCTCCAATCAACTATAAACACGATACCAAGATCTTAATTTTGGCATTAGAAAATCTGAAGGAACAATATGCCTCTGCAGGAAGATTGAACTCCCAGGAAAGGGAAGAACTGGCATTAATTGAACAAGCCTATGACAATCCACACGAGTTTCTTGGTAGAATCAAAAAGTTTTTACTTACACAAAGAGTTTTCAAAGATACTAGTATTGAAATGATGGATCATTACAGTCACATTACACCTGTCTACACCATTGACCCTGTTGAAAAAATCACAGATGCTTATTTGGATCAGTATTTATGGTACGAAGCCGATAAGCGTGGCTTATTTCCAAACTGGGTCAAACCAAGTGATTCTGAAATTCCTCAATTATTGGTTTACAAATGGTGTCAAGGTATGAGTAACCTTGATGATGTATGGAATACATCTGAAGGTCAATGTAATGTTATGTTACAAACCAATTTAAACAAGATTTCAGAAAAGATTGATTTCACTCTGTTGAATAGATTGCTTCGTTTGATTACGGATTCTAACATTGCAGATTATATTACAGCAAAGAACAATATTAGTATAGCATATAAAGATATGAACCATGTCAACCAATATGGTTTGATTCGTGGTTTACAATTCTCATCCTTTGTTTTCCAATACTATGGGTTGATGCTTGATCTTGTTATTCTTGGCTTGCATAGAGCTACCGATATTGCTGGACCACCTCAAATGCCAAATGATTTCTTAGAATTTAAAGACGTCGAAACTCAAGTTGCCAATCCAATTAGAATGTACGCCCGTTATATCGATAAGATTTATGTGTTTTTTAGATTTAATGCCGATGAAGCTGATGAATTGATTCAAGAATTCTTGAGTGATAATCCAGATCCTAACTTTGAACATATCGTTGGCTACAACAACCGTCGTTGTTGGCCTAGAGATTCACGTATGAAATTGATGAGACATGACGTTCACCTTGGTAGAGCTGCATTTTGGGAAATCCAAGGACGTGTTCCTGGGTCTTTGGCAACTGTAGAGTGGGAAGATACTCTCTCATCTGTTTATAGTAAAGACAATGCCAATGTCTTATTCACAATGTGTGGATTTGAAGTTCGTATTTTGCCAAAGATTAGAATGAATAGTGAAGAATCATCCAAAGAAGGTGTTTGGGATTTGATCGATGAAAACACAAGAGAAGTCATCGCAAAGGCTTTCTTACAAGTTACCGAAGAGGACGTTGAAAAATTCAATAATCGTATTAGACAACTTCTCATGTCTGCTGGTTCTACAACTTTTACAAAGATTGCCAGTAGATGGAACACTACATTATTGTCAATGTTTGCTTACTATAGAGAAGCTGCTATTTCCACTACCGCTTTACTCGATTCCCTTGTTAAGGCAGAGACAAAGATTCAAAATAGGGTTAAATTAGGGCTTAATTCCAAGATGCCCTCCCGTTTCCCACCTGCAGTCTTTTATACTCCAAAGGAATTAGGTGGTCTTGGTATGTTAAGTGCTTCTCATATTTTGATTCCAGCTTCTGATTTACGTTGGTCTAAACAGACAGATACCGGTGTTACTCATTTCCGTTCTGGTATGACACATGACGATGATAGATTGATTCCAACTGTTTTCAGGTACATCACAACTTGGGAAAATGAATTTTTAGATTCTCAAAGGGTATGGGCTGAATTCAGTATGAAAAGAGCTGAAGCCGAAGAACAAAGACGTAGGTTGACATTTGAAGATTTGGAAGACAGTTGGGATAGAGGTTTACCAAGAATCAGTACATTGTTCCAAAAGGATAGACAAACGTTGGCAATTGATAAAGGTTACCGTATCAGAAAGGAGTTCAAGCAATACTCCTTACCAAGAAATAGTCCATTTTGGTGGATATCTGATCGTCATGATGGTAAGCTTTGGAATTTGAATTCATACCGTAGTGACGTTATTCAAGCTTTGGGTGGTATTGAAACTATTTTAGAACATACTTTATTCAAAGGTACGGGTTTTAGTTCGTGGGAAGGATTATTTTGGGAGAAAGCTTCTGGTTTTGAAGATACTTTGAAATTCAAAAAGTTGACAAACGCCCAAAGATCTGGTCTTTCTCAGATTCCTAATCGTCGTTTCACGTTATGGTGGTCACCAACTATCAATCGTGCTAATGTTTACGTTGGTTTCTTGGTTCAATTGGATTTAACTGGTATTTTCTTGCATGGTAAGATTCCAACCTTGAAAATCTCACTTATTCAAATTTTCCGTGCTCATTTATGGCAGAAGATTCATGAAAGTTTGGTTGTTGATCTTTGTCAAGTATTGGATGGTCAATTGGATGATTTGCAAATCGACAGTGTCGAAAAGGTTCCGATCCATCCACGTAAGTCTTACAAGATGAACTCCTCGACTGCCGATATCTTGTTGACAACTTCTTATCAAAAACATCTATCTAGACCCTCTTTATTATATGATACAAACGATGAAATGAATGCCACAACTTCGAGTAAGTTTTGGTTAGATGTTCAACTTAGATATGGTGATTATGATTCTCATGATATTTCACGTTATACAAGAGCAAAATTCTTGGACTATACAACAGATAGTACAAGTATGTACCCTTCGGCCACAGGCTTGATGGTTGCTATTGACTTGGCGTACAATATGTACGATGCCTACGGTAATTGGTTTGCTGGTTTAAAACCATTGATGCAAAATGCCATGAAGACTATTATGAAGGCTAATCCCGCTTTGTACGTTTTACGTGAACGTATAAGAAAGGGTCTACAATTGTACCAAGCCCAACCACAAGAAGCATTTTTGAATTCCGGTAATTATGTCGAGTTATTCAGTAATGATAACAAATTGTTTGTCGATGATGTGAATGTTTATAGAGTTGTTTCACATAGTACCTTCGAAGGTAACACCGCTGTCAAAGTGCTCAATGGTGCTTTGTTCATGTTGAATCCAAGAACTGGTCAATTATTCTTGAAAGTTATTCATAGTTCAGTTTTCCAAGGTCAAAAGCGTAGAACACAATTGTCCAAATGGAAGAGTGCCGAGGAAGTTGCCGCATTGGTTCGTTCATTACCAAGAGAAGAACAACCTAAGCAAATCATTATTACCAGAAAAGGTATTTTGGATCCATTGGAAGTTCAAATGTTTGATTTCCCTAATATTTCTATTCGTCCATCTGAACTACACTTACCATTCGGTGCTGCTTTGAAAATTGATAAATTATACGATATAGTTTCCACAGCTAAGGAACCTCAAATGGTTTTATTCAATATTTATGACGACTGGATGAAGACGTGTTCTTCGTTCACCGCTTTCAACCGTTTAATTGTTATCATGCGTTCTTTGAATGTTAATCAAGATAAAACCAAGCTTGTGTTGAGACCAGATAGTTCTATTACCACCAAGGAACATCATCTCTGGCCTACTCTTAGTGATGATCAGTGGAGAAATGTCGAGAGCCAATTATCAGATTTGATATTGAATGATTATGCTAAGAAGTATAACGTTGATTTGAACTCTTTGACGGATAATGAAATCCGTGATATTATTTTAGGTCAAGATATAAGAGCACCTTCAGTTAGAAGACAACAAATTGCAGAACTGGAGGGTAAGAAACAACAACAAAATGGTGGAGACAACGATGCTAACACTCAGCTGACTGCCGTAAAAGTTAAGACTATTAATGCTCATGGTGAAGAGATTGTTGCCGTTACTACAAGTAATCACGAACAAAGCAAGTTTGAATCAAAGGTTGACTGGCGTAACAGGGCTATTTCTACATCTTCGTTATATTTGCGTGCCAATCGTGTGTATGTTTCTTCCGGAGATTTGGCGGATACAAATTGTTATGCTTACATTTTCCCTAAGAACATTTTAAAGAAATTCATTGCTATATCCGATTTACGTACTCAAATTGGTGCTTACATATTCGGTAAGTCCCCCGATGACAACTCCCAAGTCAAAGAAGTTAGATGTATTGTAATGGTTCCTCAAGTTGGTGATAACCATCATGTAGAGTTTCCAAACAAGTTACCAAAGTTGCCTCATCTTGAAGGTTTAGAACCTTTAGGTTGGATCCATACAAATCCAACAGATGTATCGAATGAAATCAACGATTCATCCGAAGTTTTGACACACTGTAAGCTTGCTTCGAATAATGACTGGGATACCAAATCTGCTTTTGTTTCAGTTGCATTTACACCAGGTTCGGTTACACTAACAGCATATAATCTTAATGGTAAAGGCTATGAATGGGGAGTTGCCAATGAAAAAGGTATTGGATCTTCGGTATCAGTTTTAGGTTACGAAGAAGGATTCAGGAAAAAGGCTCCAGTATTACTGACAGATAGATTCAAAGGTGTTTTCATTGTACCAGATACAGATATTTGGAATTATTCCTTTATTTCGAATTCTTTCAGTAAGGAAATTGACTTTGATGTGAAGCTTGATAATCCAATTTCATTTTATAATGAATTACATCGTCCAGTTCACTTCAATACTTTCACAAGAATTGAGTATAATTATGAAGCCAATCAAGAAGATGTGTTTGCTTGATTTGCATATATATATAGTTGAGTTGTATATTAATAATATTAATGATAATAATAAATTTGTGTGAAAACAACACACCTGATTGTTGTTAACCCTTTGAAAAACCGGGTAAGGTTTCTGATCCCAAGGAAATTGATTCGTTCCACGCCCCAAATTTTATTTAGTGAGTATAAAAGAATTTTTTTCAGCTTTACATTTTTTAATAAACTAAGTGACTTTTTCATTCTCCTTTCCTTGAATCAAAAATAAAAACCAGGGGGTATTTGCCACGGCGAAGTAATGCAAATTGTCAAGTTATCTTCGTTGCCATATTAATTAATATATGTTTTTTATCACCTCCGAGATAAATCTTTCCCTGTTAGGAAGTTTGAATTCCGTTTTTAAATAGAATTTGAATGTCAAACAATCTGGGATACATCTTTAAACTTTAGTTATTATTATATATATATACAAACATAATCAGTTTCTAGTACCACTACTAGACATCTGTTAATCTGTCTGAATTCTTGCTCAGAAACGGATTTGTAAAACTCATAAAATTAGGTTAGTTTGGACCTTATAATCTGATAAAATTTCGATCTGGATTACTATGAGAAGATTTCTCTGCCTAAAACTTTTTGATTGTAGGCCCTAGCTCACGCAAACAATCTTCAGTTACGATAAAACTAAAAACATGTTTTTGCTGTTTTGTTATGGGGTGTCGACTTCTTTACTGTAACTACTTGAATTCTTATCATTAAAAAATTTAGGGTTACTGATAGGTGCACTGAAGGCTTTGTAGTAAATCTAGAACTATTAGTGTATTATATGTACCCAAGCTAACTGAATATATCCGTAAATCCTGGGGTGTAGAAAGTTAATATAGATGAAAATAGGCGCAACTTCAAACAAAGATGCCTAAATCTTAGGAGCATATATATACTATTCACGTAGATATATTTTGAAAAGTGTTGGCGTATTAGAGTGGTTTGATTACTCCAGATTATTACGGCAGGATAATTTGGCGGGGTGCGGTGATATGCTGTGCCTGTAATCTACGAGTATACAATTTGAAACGTATAGAGGAGATATCATCGTATGCAGTAATGATATTGAATGGAGTGTAAACTTACGGTGAAAAGATACCCAGCATCGGAGAGAACCAAGAACCAATTGGCGGGCTGGTTACTGTATATGGAAAATTAAGCGGAAGAAGCGGTATTCCAGGTCAGCTAACCAGCCACACCTGGCCCTTTTCTGGAAGGGAGAGCGCGCAAAATTATTGTAAAACACGCACATCCGTGCATACACGGAAAAACTAATTTTCTCCAATTTTTTATGGCAGGCGACTTCAAGGTGGGGAAAAGAGTGGGGGGCTTGTACGAGCCAGACTTGAAGCTAGTAGGCTTTAGACTAATATCTTATCCTTTTCTCTCCCTGATACCTATTATGCGGGCAAAGGGGAGTTGAAACTTGGTCTTATAGAGGACTAGATCTGTCAATATATATAATTTGAAACTAGACACATATGGGGTAGGAATTCAATATGAACACTGTGATTCTGTGCTGTCTGCGTGCAGTGGTAATAGCAGAGGGGGTGGGCCTTCCCCGCGGCTTTTAGGTGCAAGCGATGATATGATGTGATCGCCCACGGTTGAAATCTGGAAAATCGCGGTGCCGGCTCAAGGCTTGTGCATGTTACTGTTATTATTGGCTGCGAGATATTTAATATTTGTGACGTGATTAATTACGTGGGGAACAAATATGATACGAGTGGTTCATTAATCTATATATGTATAAAACTGACCCGGGAAAGTTATCAAAGTAACCGGTGGGACACAGTAAAGAAAAAGCGAGTAAATCAGTAGTAAAAGAGAAGCAATAAAAGTAAAACGTGAGTGAAATGAAACCTACCGGGAAACCTTTCACCAGAGCAACATGGAAGTAATATGAAAATCCAATGAGATTAACGATTTCCACTGCCAAAAGTCAAAATGCCACTACTTGAAGATTCATTTTTTTGTAATCTTGGTTGTTCATTGGGGGTTGCGGACAAAGAAGCAGTAGAGGCCAAACCAGCAATATTTGCAGAACTGCTATTATTTACACCATTTTTGGCAAGTGCGAAATTATCATGACTTAACGATCTGTTCAAGATTTCCTTGACTCTATCATCAGTATTTGAATTATCCAAATTTCTAGTTCTCAATTCGTTATCTAGTTCATCAATACCATTAACCATAAATCTAATAGATGGCAGATGAACTGTTGAATTATTGGCATTTGTATTATTTCCAATTGTAGACGTATTCGAGATGTTGATTGAGCTTGGATTATGTAAAATTGAAGATGACATATTAGTAGGTCTCAAAGTTGGGGATTGTAATGGTGTACTCAATGGAGTTTCACTTGGAGATGTAATGTTGAATATAGCCATGGATTTATTGATCTGATCGGAGCAATTGAAAGTGCCGTTTGGAGGAGAAGACAAAGTTGGAGAGTTTGGTCTTGATCTCTTTCTAATACTACTATTTTCATCATTGTCAGCATTATTATTATTAGTATTAGTGTTATTATTGTTGTTGTTGTTGAAACTACTGTTGATCATGGTTGATAAAGAAGTGGTTGAAGATTGGTGAGAATTCAAAAAGGATGGTAATCTTGTGATAGAACTACTTGAGGCACCTCTCAATGGAGTCATTCTTTGTAAGGAAGACAGAGATCCTAATGGTGGCAAAGCAGATTTACTACTGTTATTCGAATTATTAGAGCTACCAATACTTGTGGCAGATGAGTTGTTAATTGAACCGAGTGATTTCAAAGAGGAGGATGAGTTTGTACGGGATGATAAAGTGGAGTTTGTATTCAATGGAGGAGTAAGTTCGTTGAAGTAATTTGAAAGTGATGGTGTAGACTTAACAGATTGGAACGATTTCCTCAAAGTTGGAGAGAAAGCACTTATTGAGCTTTCGTGTTGAACAGGGGAATGTGGTACGGATTGAACTTGTAATTGAGGTTGTTGTTGATGTTGTTGATGTTGTTGCTGCTGTTGCTGTATTTGTTGATGCTGCTGCTGTTGGTGTAGTATTTGCTGCTGTTGCTGTTGAATCTGCTGCTGTTGTTGTTGTATTTGTTGCTGTTGTTGTTGTTGTTGTTGATGTTGCATTTGTTGGGGTTGAGGAGGGAATGGATATCCGATAACCGGCATGTTAGATCCCTGTGGAATGATGTACAATGGGATTGGCTGTGGGTATATTGGTTGACCGTTTAAGTCATAACCAATTGGCATAAGCATTGTCTGCGGAGGAGCATTTATAAGACCGTTTGCATCCTTTGGAGCGATCTTTATAGCAGAGGGGTTATTGAGCATTTGAGGGTTATTTTGGGTATTGGTGTTATTCAAACCATTGCCATTTCTTGGTTTTCTTGGTTTTCTTATGGTTGGATTGGTATGGATTCTAGTGTGTCTAGTCAATTCATCGGATCTTGAAAATCTCTTTGTACAACCTGGGAAAGTACAACGATGAGGTCTTTCACCGGTATGAGTTCTTATATGTCTTGTTTGATGCTCTAACCTATGGAATGCCTTTTCACATAGAGGACATTTATAAGGTCTGTCGGAAGCATCTTTCTTTTCGATGAAGCTGCCATCCATATCTGAATTCATTTCAGGAGCGGTATTTGTAGTCATGGTGGTTGCCGATGGAATAAAAGAGGACATTACCGTGAGCGTGTATATATGGCTTATGAGATAGAATGATACAGTGAAAGGAAAAGGTGACTAAAGAATATGAGAAGATGATTTTTTTGTAGTGTTCTTGTGATAGTATTTGATATAATTAAAAAAACACCAAAGTAAATAAATTCCTTGTATGTTTTAATTGTACGATGAGTGTTTTTTCTTACAAAAAAAAAAGAAAAAAAAATCGCAGGATGATTATTGTAGCCGTATCGTATCGTATCGGAAGAAGATTAACGGGATAATCTGGGTATTCTCAATAAGACACAGAGGGATGGGAAATGATATAAATGGAGGTAATAGGGGAAAGAAGGAATAGAATAGAATTTATAATTGATATAGAAGGAAAATCTAGGAATAAATGGGAAGGAAGGGCAAAAGCATGTGGTTGGGATGTCTTGTCCTTATTCCCTCTTGTCTCTAATTTCTCTTCTTGTCTTTTATTCACTCTTGTCGTCCCCCAGAGGGAAAAGTTTTTCCGAGAAGCGCCCAGGCATCGCCACGCGGCGGTCGCAAATCCCGGAGGGTATGTGGCGAGTGCGGGTGTGTGTGAGTTTCTGCCATCCTCGTCGTCGATCGACGTTAATAGGATGTGGGGACACCCCATCTTATAGATCATTTTGTAGTAGCGTATTAGCGTATTATTTCAAACTATATAGTGCTTGATATATAAAAGATTGATTATTAAAGAAAGGTTTTTTCATGTCGGTCCCCCATTATTAGTGCTATTGATGAGATTCAATAACAGCATAGAGAGTAAAAGAAAATAAAAAAAAACATAATATGAAATATAACGACCACATAATAACAAGTATGATTATATGACAAAGGTAACGCAGTGAAAACATAGAAGTAAAAGGAAAAGGAGTAAAATGAAACAGGATGATTAAGATAGAAGATGGGATTGTTTGTTTGTTAGTTCAAATGTTTTAAACTTTTTCAGATAATGATTTAGCATTGTGTAAATCTGAAGATGAACCTTCGATTTCATCTGTAGCAATAACATGTTCTTCGATCAATTCTTCAATTTCATCACGGTCATCGTATTCTTGTGGGATCAAAAGGTTTAAGATAACACCGATAAACCCAGTAATTGCAAAACCAGTTTCCATGACTAAAATAATGGCATCGATAAATGAAATCAATGATTTGTTGTTACCAGTATATCTGAAGACATTATCGAACCAAGTACCGACTAAAGTAGCACCCATACCTGGAACTAAAGAACAAGTTAATACAAATCTATCTCTTCTGGTGAATGGAGTAGTAGAAATAATCTTTAAACCTGAAACAGCAACAGAGGTGAAAAGGAAAGTAGTCATACCACCTAAAACGGCTTTTGGAATGGAAACAAATGCAGCAGCAAATTTGGAGAAGACACCCATGATAACTAAGAAGAAACAACACCAGTAACCAACAATTCTAGAACCACATTTGGTGATCGAGATAACACCATTATTTTGAGCAAATGTTGACATTGGAGTTAAGGTCATTAAACCTGCAAGAATACCATTGAAACCATCGGCTAAAACACCACCTTGAATTCTAGAATCGTATAACTCACCTTCGATTTCAACTCTTGAAACATCACAAGTAGCTGTAATATCACCAATGGCTTCCATCATCAAGACGATATACATGGCTAAAAATGGTAAAACAGCTGGTGCATAAACAGTCAATTTGAAAGTATGAACCCAGATAAATGTAGCAGCTGGAGCGGCATCAATTGAAGATCTATCGAAGTAATTACAAGCAGCAGCAACGATACAACCAACTAATAAACCAATAATAACGGCACATGATTTCATAATTGGAGAACCCCATTTTTCGGAGATTATAATTGTAACATAGACTAAGAAACCTAAACCGATGAATTCAGCAGAACCATAAGTTAAGGGATGAGGAGCATCAGCTGATGGACAAAGAGCACCAGCAGTTGAGCAACCGGAACCTCCAAGCCAATCTTCAAAACCAGAAGAAATTAAACTAACACCAATTAAAAGAACAACAGGACCAGTGACAAGAGGTGGGAAGACCTTCTTTAAAACTTTAGCTGGCATGAATGATAATAAGATTTCGATCAAACCACAACAACAAGCGGTACCTAAGAGGGAACCATAACCATCTGGACAAGCCAATTGAGTACCATCAGCGGCAGTTGGGCAGTTACCATTGGAGTACATTAATGGGAAGGCATTTGAAACAATAGTAATGGTGGCGAAAGATGTACCAACAACAGAGACTAAACCAGTACCGATATAGTAAGGTGTGAATGGGATGTGAAATCTAGTAATTTGAATGGTAGATAATAAACCAGAAACAATCAAAGCGGCAGAGACTAAATATTGAGTAGTGGTAGCATCCAAATTAGCGGCAGAAGCGATGATGATTGGTGGGGACACAATACCAGCCAACATAGCAAGGGCATGTTGTAAACCTAAGATGAAACCTAATACCAATGGCATCTGGGCATCAAGGCCGAAGAAAGGTTGGATAGCTTCTTTTTGTTTAAGGAATGGGATTTTTGGGGTAAAAAGATATGCGTAATCATAGTCACCAAGTATACCCTCTTTGGTGGTCCATTTGCGAACGATTTTGGTAGCAGTAGCTTTTAAATCGACGGCCATCTTAATATCTATCTGTATATCTAATTAACAAGAAGAAAGGATTGGATTAATTGATAATACTCAGAAGAAAATAAATGAGATGAAATAAAAACTTCCATTTAACCAATAGTGTGATAATTCTGTGCAGGCAGCCAATGGAATATTTATATATCAAGACGTGCAATCACTTAGTTGACAGAAATTTATTACTTGTTGTACTACCAAGACTGCATATTACTTAGGCTTATCAGTGAAAATTTTGTGAGAAATGCCAAATGGATATACCCAATTGGGAAAGGGTTGTCACAATCGCTGCCTGTCTTTCTATAGCGGTATTCACCGGCGACGGTTTTGGCTCATTTTTTAACACTCGATTTCTTCAATTTCTGCAATTTCTTCAATTTCCTCGCGGTAGCTTTGCGAAAGCGCTGCAGTGAGGGTAGAGGTGCATGGTGAGGCTCGCCCCTATTTTCCCTGTTAATGCGCAATCCTTTCGCGCGGCTACCAACTCGCGCCTGCTAACTTTGTGGGCTCTTGTTGCAGTTATTTTGATCTGAGTATGCTCTTATTTTCTTTTAGCACCTCACGCAGCTAAGTGCTGGAAATCACCGTATTTCCATATGGCCTATAATCTCTTTGAATATATACTTAGATCCTGACAGTCCATATAGCTATATCCGCTTAATCCTTAACACATGACTCCGAGGAACCGACATGATTTAACGCCCTTGCGTTGGTTTTTAAAAGGAAACTTTTTCATTTTTACTTCAAATAAAGGACATTTTGATTATCTCGCCGATCCCACCCTATCGGCTCAATTGTTTGAACTACATTGTCAAGGAACAAAATATTTATTCACTGCATCCATTCCCGTTACCTAACGTGAAAGTATAATTTACTTACTTGTATCTCTGTATATATATATATGTGTTCTAGATAATTTAGTGGTAGTGTTAGCGGCGCCAGATTTGACTCCGACTACTTTATCGCCCATTCAGGTCTCGAGTCAAAGTTTCGTGATTTTTTCAATATGGGCTTGAGAAACGTACTACCACGAGACACATTTTCAGAGATACAGGGAATATATTCTTGAAAAACCAAGGCTTTTTTGTACTCCGCATCAGGAAGACAAGAATGTAACATTGGATTAGTATCATCAAGATATCAAGGAATTTTCTACATGAATCACAAACGGGATTGACCTAGAGCAAAGTCAATAAATGCTTTGATTGCATCGTCTCAATACTCCAACAAGCATAATACTCAAGATTTAATTACCGCGTCCCTTAATATTTACCTCACTCACTCGCTACAGACTCGGAGGGTGAAAATTTTGATTTCCTATTCTCGCAATAAGTTGGGGCATTACCGTTAACTCTCAACGGCACAAAAGTGACATAATTTTGAAACGAGCTATTAAGTAATTTATATGTTACAGTGCTGACCTCTTCTGTGCGGTATATCCCTTGTCCATTCAAAACAACCCGTTGAAAAGACAATTGTCTTCTTTCCTTGGTTTCTAGTTACCCAAACCGGAAATGCTAATGACTCTCTATCTCTCAAGTGCTTAAAAGCGAGGGAGAGGGAGGAAATAAAGCCGACGCAAAGGGGAAAAAACTTAAACTGAGCGACCAAGTGACAGAGTTCACGGGGAGATAGGCGGGGATGATATATCGGTGATGATACTTTTGATGAACTTAAATATATCAACTCCCATCCTAGATATCATCTTAGCTCCATAATTTCCCTTAAATTCCTCATATCAGCATTACACTGCATGGATTTGATAACACTACATAATATCGTACCATGGAGTCTAATCAACCCCAGCTCAATAGAATCTCCCGGGAACTGCCCTTTTTAAGCGTAGCGCAATATATTTCACGGCTTTCGGATGCTATTGTTTGGTTAGGCTGGAAAATCTAACGGTGCGCTTCTTTCCCTGATCTCCTCGCTGATTGCCCCGATTGAATACTTTTCAGTTTAGCCATCAACTTGCCAGTGTGGAAAGGATACGATAGTATGGTACCAGATATCAATTTCACACCGGATAGGGAGAGATTATATTTTTCGCACAAGTAATAGGATCCAGAAAGCAATGATTAAGGCTTTCCATCGTACCGCGCAACTTAACAATAACCAATAGCGAGGGAAAGGACAAGAAGTGGTATGAGTTTTCTTTCTAGGGAAATGCCTCTCAAGAATACCGGTGTGTAGATATATTTATACATATATATGTGTGAATCTGAATTGTATATGTATATGTAAGAAAGTATAACTTCAAGCGAACGATTGCATGTTGTGGGCGTAGAACAAAAATCAGTACTAAGTGATGTGCCATACGATGATTACCAGCTGTTGCTAACATTCAGTAAAGGCAGCAGGACACGGAAAGCTCGCTGCGTCGCTGCCTAGATTTTCGCCCTTTTGCAGCCTACAGCCAATTAGACTAGACCGATAAGGCATCCCTGAGTACTGACAATAAGCTCGCCGTAAATTCGATGCAACCACAGAACGAATAAGATTTGTTATCGTACATATATAGATATATATATTACCCTCTCGCAGTCATATCTATATACATATATTATTTTACTTGAAATCTAACGTCTATGCATTAATCTACAATACTATATCTATATAAAAGTGTACTATAATTAGTAAACAATCTCGATATTGGAAGACAAGTTGATACCTGCTTTGTTTTTCTTGATTTTGGCTTGAATTGGTTCAATAATACCGTCGTTACCAACACCTAATGAATTACCCTTTTGCCATCCCATTTTTTCCAACAACTTTCTACCGATATTATCGTGTGAAATTTCAGGTGCGTCTTGAGCAACAAGAGCCCCTTCAGAGTATTGGCCAGCAGATGATGATTTACCCTTGTTTCTCATCTTCAAATTCTTTTCCTTTTCAGCAACGTCTTTAGGTTTCTTGATATCTGTTCTATGGAAAATTGGTCTTTGTTTTATAAGTCTTTCCACTCTAACATAATCAGGAGAGCTATAGTAAGTCTTTTTATTTTTAATAACAACAACAAATGTCTGTTTGCCACTACCTAACTTACGATGAGCCATATGATAATGATCGGCAATTTTATTCAACGTCTTGATACCATGAGGGTCTAATGGTGGGAATCTAAGAGCAACTCGTTCATGATCTTTATAAAAACTTTTGAATTCAGAAACAATCTCTTTGATCCACATTTCATATGGGTATTTTGTCAAAAGATTTGAATCCAATTCCTCCATTGCTTTCCTGTCATCATGTTTGGCCCTTCTTTTATCTCTCTTTGAACTGTTTCTAAAAAGAAATTGATTCATTAATTCTTGTCTCATTTCAAGATCATCGTCGAGTAAAAGTTCGGACTTCTTACCTTTACCTTTGGTCTTGAGACTCTTTGTATTGACTTCCAAAGGATCGAATTGTCGGGAATTCACAAATGCAGTCATATGCTTTATGTCATCTTCATCTATTCCCATTTCTGAATCGGACTCAGAGTCTTCACCATCTGTAATAAACTCTAATCCGGAATCTTCCGAATCTTCCTCGGATTCATCATAATCATCTTCTATATCGTTTAACACAAACTTCATGAAACTGGGTATCCTGTGTTCAGGTAAGCCATTTTCCACAGCAAGATCGATAAATTCTTCTCTTTCTATCCATCTATTTTCACTATCTCCGAAAAATAAGGTTGAAGTTGTATCGTATTGCACTTCATTTGCACTTCTTCTTACACCGGATACCGATATTCTGGATACATCAAATGCCTCATAGTCTTCTGGCAAAAATCCAAACTCTGGATCTTCACTTTCAGGCTCTTCTTGAACTTCAAAAGCCGACTCCATCTGATCTAATGCAGCTGAATCCAATAAAACTTCGACTTCTTCATCAAAGTTATCGTCATCCTCATTAGATTCATCGTCGTCGGACGCGGATTCAAAATCTGAATCAGAGTTCCTACGCAGACTGTTTTTCATCACATTTGATATATAATCTCTAATTGATTCTTTGTAATAATCATCTCCTTCTTCTTCTTCTGACGATTCTTGGTTGTCTAGTTTATAGTCGTCATATTCTCTTTCTTTTTCTCTGATAAACTCTAATTTTTTAGAACGCCTGCTAGTTTGAGGTAAACTTATGAACATGTCACCATCAGAGTCAATTTCTGGTTCCGCTACGAATTTTCCAACCCTCACTTCAATTTGTGATGTTGCATCTGATTCTGAACCTTGATTATCAACTTCTTCTTCTTCCTCTTCTTCCTCATCCTCATCCTCGCTGTTATAATCTATTTGATCGTGGGCTCCAGCTGATTCAACTTCAACTTCAACCTCAATTTCAACTTCTTCTTCATTATCAGTTTCTTCGACAGACTCTATCGGTATATTCATTTCTATCACTTCTTCTTTAATCACTGCCGGTGTTTCAATTTCAGCGACTATCTCGTCATTATCTGCCGACGCTACTTCCGTGGTATCTTCTTCATGGACTTTTATGTCTTCCATCAAAGCGGTATCTTGCTCTGTTTTCAGCTCAATCTCCGAAAGTTTCTTGATTAATTCCGAAGATGGGTCGTAAAGCTCAGATGCCTTGACAAATTCTATATGGTATCGTCTTAATGGCTTATTCATGGTATCATCGAGGTGCTGTGTGGTGAAATCCACAGCTTTGTAAAATGAGAAATTGTCCTTGTCTCTAGGTTTCTTACCAGGTCTTCTACTCAAAGCCTTCATCGAGTTCAAAACTGGAGCATGTACATCTACATCTAGGTCCATTAGTTGACTGAATTGCCTTCTGTAGTTAATATCTTGACTCTCTGTACCGTCATCGTTGTGATTATTGCTATTTCCCTTTGCCTTGCCGGACTTAAACCCGCCAGAATTACCTCTACCACCTCTTCCTCCACGCTTTGAGAAGCCGCCTCTGCCGCCTCTGCCGCCTCTTCCGCCTCTGGATCTACCTCTGTGTCCTCTAGCCATCAGATATGTCTTATTATATCTACTTGCAATGCTATATACCTGGAGTAACTCCTTATAAACCCATCCAAGACACGCCTTTTCATCTTTAATAAAGAGTCACCAAAAAAGATGTTAAGAATCGCATCAGGGGCCAAATCTGTCATTTTTGCAACGTGCGGCAAATAGATAGGCTTCCGTGAGGTTAAGTATGGGGATTATGTACGTATATTTGTACATCATCTCTACGTGTGTATCTATCCTATTGAACATTTCACTCCTATCCTCAACAATAAGCAGGTCTGAGTTGTAACAATGACGAGTATCAGTGGTTTCCAAAGGGTAATAGATTACATCTCCGACAGAGAGGCCGTGAATGACAACTTAGACGATGAGCTGATCGTACTGGGCAAGCGGTATTCAACTGATGTAGACGTTCACTCTGCTGACGAAGAAACAGAAGCTGAACAGGAATCTATCGTACCAGACGAACATCTGACGCATGAATTGGTCAATAAACCTGAGATGACATCGAATCAATTTGGGTTTGATAAGAAGATCAATGATATCAAGAATTACTTCCACAATACACAACTCTTTGGGGGTAATAACCAAGCTAACAAGCACGTCCCATGGCCCAAAGATTTCCTGGACGATGTTTACACGAGGATATGGCTGACTTATAGGACTGGTTTCCCAGTAATAGAAAGAGCACAGGATGGGCCTACAAATTTGAGCTTTGGTGCTTTGATACGAGGTAATATTGATATAAATAACAAGGGTTTTACAACCGATGCTGGATGGGGTTGTATGATTAGAACAAGTCAGTCTTTATTAGCCAATGCATTACTTGATTTGCACGTTGGAAGAGAGTGGAGATTTACTGATGAACATCTAGAAAATATAATTGATGATGCCTCGAGCAATAGTAAAGATAAAGACGCATCGAAGCATACCGATATTATTTCATGGTTTATCGATATACCACCGGCACCGTTTTCCATACATCAATTTGTGGAAGTGGGAATGGCATGCTCGGGTAAGAAGCCTGGTGAATGGTTTGGTCCATCTGCTGCTTCTAAAGGTATAGAGATCCTATGTGGCAAATTCCCTAAATCAAATCTAAAGGTATACCTTGCTACCACCAATGGGGAAGTTTATAAGGACGAACTATTGAAAATGGCACACTCAGAGGGTGATGAATTTAGCCCTATCCTTATTCTTGGTGGGTTAAGGTTGGGAATACAAAACATTAATAGTCTCTACTGGGATTCTATAAAACACAACTTGGGAATGAGTCAATCGGTCGGGATTGCTGGTGGTAGACCTTCGTCTTCTCATTATTTCTTTGGGTATCAAGGTGACTATTTATTCTATTTGGATCCTCATATACCTCAAAAAGCATTATTGTCGACATCGTCGCAGGAGGTTGAAGATATGAACAAATCAAATTATGTCGAGATATCATCTCACGTCGATATTGATTCCGTTCATACTAGAAAAGTTAGAAAGATACATCTCAAAGAGATGGATCCTTCTGTCTTGGTTGGTATCCTAGTGAAGTCAGAAGAAGACTTCCAGGATTGGGAAAAATCGGTTAAAGCATTTGAATCGCCCTATAAAATCCTTGATATATTCGAGACGAAAGCAGCTGTTATTCCTGTAAATTATGGATCATTTACCAGATTAGCCGATGTACCTTGTACGGGTTCTTGCGAGAATCTAGCTGCTGCTGCCGCTGCCGATGATTATGGCGAAGAGGACGAGGATTTTGTAGATCTTGGAGTTCATTCGTTCACTGAACATGATACAGGCACAACACAAGAAACGAAAAGGGAAACGGTAGTCCCCACCAATGAGGCTAACGTTGGTGATGAAGGAACTCATCTTCCTCCTCCTGTCGGTAGAAGGTACTCTGCTCCCGTGATGGTCTCGGCTAGTGAAGGATTTACAGACGCAGATGAATTCGATTCGGCTGTTTCCGATGAACACCAATCTGAATCGTTCCTTGGAACCAGTATGAACGAAACTTTCGAAAAGATCGAAAAACCAGAGGTCGAAGTTGGAGGAGAATCGGGTGTGGAATCGGGTGATGCTGATGCTGGGAAAGCTTCTGCGTGATAGAAGCACGTTTTGTCTTATAATTTATTTTGCTAGTGGTCATACCACGTAGCTTGTATACATAATCGATAAGTAGGCTGTTCAATTATACATAAAATATGCTACAAAACCGATAGAACTGGTAACTTCCTCGAGTCAATACGTGCACGGAAGTGCTGATTTGTTGACAGAAAGAGCTTCGCCAAATTTATTAGTGAAATATATACAGTAGGGGTCCATTTGCACATGAAGTAGACGTGATCCACCTTAATATCCACCAATATTGCAATTGTCCCTGCTTATAGAGTATAAACTGCCTTAAGACTCGGTATCAATCTGAAGTTTTTGTTCTTTCCTCTTGGTGAAATAACAAATCAATGGATTCTTACTCGTTCACCTCCCTGGCACGATTGAGGTTTCAAATCGTTCCCGTTGACAATCTGAGTAAAGAGAAGTTCAATTACTACTTCAATGAGTTACAAAGGCTTCAAGAGGTAAGACTATCTGATTTATCACCCGTACAAGGTCTTTTCAATCCACAGGGGTATCCTCAAGGTAGGATTGTATTCAATTTTAGCTCTGTTGCCGATTCGGAATCGCTACTACTTCATGATTTCGAACCACACAGAAAGACGTTTGGATGTATCGGTGTACTTCAATGGGAAAAGGGTATGGATGCATCTAAGATTCAGGCCGCAAAAGAAGAGCTAGATAAAATATATGGGTCTTTCATCTCCAACTATTTGTTTGTTTTTGGAGCTGATGAATCTGACAATCTACAGAGTATACCTAATATATACTACTTGAAAGATCTACAAGTTATCGAGACGACTATATGTGACCTAACATCGAATTTCCTTGAGAAATTATCAGTATATGTTTCATCTTTCCAACATGTTACGCTACGTTCTCCAGGAAGTATTGTGCGATCAAATGGTAAGCCAAATTTGGACGTGTCATCTCGAAAGATATCAGGCTCTTTTGAGATGAACAATTCTGAAAAGATCAAATTGGCAAGAAATAATGGTAGAAGGCTCAAATTATTTGCCAATTTTTACCTTTTAACTGGTAAGTTTAAAGACGCATTGATCAATATATGTGAATCAATTGTATTACTGAAACAATCGTCGGATAGTCTTTGGTTGGCTTCCGCTCTGGAATGTTTGGCTGTTTGTATCATGCTCTTATCCTACTTAGAAGCACCATTCTCTCTTCCACAGAATGTTACTGCAATAATAGAAAGTACAAAAGATACACCTTTTGTGGCTTTCAGATCACCGTCACCGGCTTCTTCGCCGCGTACTTCAATGCAATCAGCTGTGTCTTCGTCTACAGCTGCTACAAATGCTTCGGTACAGACGCAATCTCCATTACAGCATTACACATTGGATGCTGTTATGGAATTGATTTCGAAGATTATGAATAGAGCATTTTTTTACTACAAGATGACAGTATCCCAAGGTGATGAACAGGTTCCAATGATCGTTTTCATAGAGAGTAACTTAAGACTTATTATTCTTTTGACTTTAATCAACGTAGAAGGTGTTCTCAATTTCCAAATCATTAGAAATACTGTCAACCCAAGGTATAGTCTAAGCACCAAAACTGTTGACCATCGTGGAGATTTGAATGTTACTCAAATTTTAGACTCAATTTCAAATATCTTTGGCCAAGGTTTCAAAAATATATCGGTATCTCAAAAATGCTCCGTTTACAATTGTTTGATATTTGTGTACTCATCATTGAAGATGGGGAGAAAGAAATCATTCTTGCTTAAGGAACTATTGGATGTCATTAATTCTGCACGACTACTTGATTCTAAAGATATCGAATATGATGAGATAACAGATATTTTAGACTCTCTGATAGTGGCGTATAAAGTTTCATCAAAAGATGGCTCATTCATCATGCAGAAAAGAATCTTGATTCTTATTTTCAACTTTTGTGGGAAACTTGAAAATAAGGATGGTGTTATCAAATATGGTTCGTTATTGTTAAAGAGTTATCATGACAGTTTAACAGATGATGAACAGATTGCCATTTTCAAAAGACTCAAATATTACAGTAACAAAAGTGGTGTATCATGTCAGTATTGGGATCAAAATTTGTTATCTTCTTTTGAAATTACCAGTTCCAAGAATCTGGAATTTATTCAAGAGGAAAGTATTGATGCTTTGATAACTTTGAGAAATCCGTTTGCATACGATATAGAGATCAGTAACCTAGAGATATCTAGCCGTGGAAATTTCTCTCTTAAGACTATTGTCAACTCTAAATCAAAGGGATTTTCATCTTCAATTCAAAATGAGGTTAATGATATTACCACTTTGAGTATCAAAGCAAGATCCATATCTCAAGTTCCATTGTGCCTTATCCCATTGAATGATGGGAAATTGGTCATTGAAGGTATTAGAGCAGATGTGTGCAACTGTGAAAACCAGCTTTTTTTGTTCCAAGGGTCCATTACTACCGAAGTTGAAAGATGGAAGCAGGATGAACCGGATAATGAAATAGAGGTTGTTCAAAATCAACTTTCTAGTGTATCTTTGGACTCGAAAGTTTTTGAATATAATGTACTGTATAAACAACCGGTGCTTTCTATAGTAGATGTTCGTTTAGATGATAGGTGGTTTATGTTATTGGAAGGTGAATGCAAGAAATTTGAGGTTCATCTGAAAAATACCTCAGATGTGCAGATTAATCAAATGTCATTATCTTTTATTGATTCAACTGTTGAACCGCTACAGGCCCTGTTAGCAAATAAGAGCCTTCCACCTAATGAAGTATATGAAATAGAGTATTATTTATTCAAGAAGCAGGCTTTCAAAATCTTGAATAAGCATGAAATGGCAATAATCCCAGGTGGTAATGACTGTGTCTTAAATATCGAAATTTGGGGAAAGAGAGGTATTAAAGAGGCGGTGTTGTTACTTGAATATTCCCATCAAAAGGAGACCAAACCAGTCAAATTCTACCGTACAATTAGCGTTCCCGTTAATGTGTCTGTATATACCAGTGTTGAGTTAGCCGGGTGTGATATCATTCCATTACCATTTTCAATGAACGTTATAAAGAATAACGATAATGAATGCTGGAAGTATCTGGAGAAAATGGTGGAAAAAGGTTATAGGATGAACGACTTCTGCCTCCTGGCTCTTGATTTCAATAACGAATGGAATCAAAAGATGGAGGTTGATTTGTTTTGTTTGCTCGAAGGCTCAGAGAAAGAGGATTTCCAAGAGTCAAATCATCTTATCAAGGCATATCCCAAGGATACAACCTTTTCTGATAAGCGTATAATACCAGGTAGGAGAAGTTCCAGAATTTTAATCCCCATTAGAAGAATCAATTTCTCTAATGAGGTATTGGAGAAGAGAATCCCTAGTTTAAGAAATAAGCAGTTCATTATGGATTACAAAACTCCACAAGAGGAGCAGAAGTTCATCAGAAACGCTTTTTGGTATAGAAATGAATTATTGAAAAGGTTGAAGGCTTCATGGAGGATCATCGATGATGACAGCTCAGATACAGACAATATTTACTCTGGAAGATTTGGTGAAGTCGATCTACGTAGTATCAGGTTCTCATCTCGCATGGTGAGTGTCTTAGAGGTTGAAAAAATAGGCTTACATCTTAGATTAGTCAATGAAGATGGATCCGCAGCGGATGTCGATAACTTGAAATTGAATACCTTCTATACTGTTTGTGTGAAAATCTCCAATAGAGATACACATCCTATTACTGGGCTTATCCGTCATATCCCCATGGCTAAAACTACTTTGAACACATCAATCGACAAGAAGATCCTCTACAACGGTGTCCTACAGTTCAGCGTCAATGACACCATTGCCCCATCTTGTTCAAAGGAATTCGAAATTGGTATCGTTATATTGGAGCGTGGGGAATATCAATGGGGATTCATGTTCGACGAAATGACCGGTTTCACCACTGGACGTACCGTCTTGAAGCAGCAACACGTTTCCAACGAGCAGCTTACCATGAAGGTTATATAGAAGTACTCCTTTTATGTATCTCATAATATAAACAACTATTTGCATCAAAACTCCAGTAAACCTATATATATATACTCAATGTATATATTAATATATGTACTAATTGCACGTACAGCTTTTGGCAGTCAGATCTCTCTCCACGCCTTGAAATTTTGGGTGAGAGATGCTATTATTGACGGTTCTGCAATTGTATCATAAGGGTTGAAATATAGTGTAGTTGTTAGCCGCATATATCAATTGAGCAGGATCAAAAGGACATTAAACCATCGATAATTAGAATGTCAGGTTGTGTAGTGCGAGCCTGTGGTTGGCAAGATGGTATTGAGGAAAATTATCTAGCCGTTAACCCAACCGGTGAGATCGTCACTCTTTATAGAACAGATAGTACAAAAGAAGACGAAGACAATAGTATAATAAAAGTCTCTGAAAGAGGAGGGTTTGATGGTATCCAATGTATGGGATACTCAAAGTCGGATGTTGGTCTCACTGCTGTTGGTCAATTAGACGGTACTGCTCATATATTTGATATCAATTCCAGCCAAGTGCTGCTCGATTTAAAACCTAAGCAGGCAAGACCGTGTAATTCAATTTCATTCAACGATAATGGTATGGTATTGCTTGGTTATGATAGAGGTAGACAGGATCACAGTATTCAAGTATGGGACTTGAGACATTTCTCGAGAAGTGGAAATAATGACCATATAAATAAACCACTGATGACTTATGTACCCAATGAAGTTATCTTATCGACATGTTTTTGTCCATTTGAGCCAAGCAATTTCTTATCCGGTAGTTATAAGCTTCTAAGAGAGTTTGATATTAGAGCCAATCAACCGGTATACCAAATATCTACAAAATGTACTTTAAATATTAGTGCTGACCCTTTCAATTCGTATGTCTTTGCCTCTCATAGTGAAGATGGAACTTTAGCCCTATGGGATAGAAGAAAACTTGTCAGTTCATATATGACTCAGATGTCAGGCACTGGAATCACATCAGCATCGTCAAACGTTATTACTGAAGGTCCCGTGCTTGTTTTCAATAAATTATTGAACGAATATCAAAGGAAGTCTGGTGGCTCTCCGTTCAGATTTTCATCTGTGAATAAAGGGGAATTTGCAGCTCTATTCGACGGAGATCTAATAAGAAGATGGAAAATCAGAACTTCTCCTCCTTCATCAAGTGAGATAGCCAAATATGAATCATACCAATCGCAAATCAAAACAGATTCTCAAAATCACACTCCTAAAGTTCAAAAACCAACTGATTCATTCTTTGTTGCAAAAGTCTCCGACGTCAGAACAAAATACGAAAGAGTCATATCGTTTGATTATTCCCCCAGTAACACCGCTGCTTATGGGTTGGAATTTGTATGTATGAGACAATCTGGAAGTGTCTATAAGATGTCGGTAACACAATCACAATCCTCTATTGCTTTCAACTCCTTCAACGATCTTAGTTTCAGTGGTCCTCATGGTACCTGTTCGAAGATGGTAAAAGATATTGTACAGGAACAAACCGAGATTACCAATAAGAAAATAGCGGAATTTGAAGTGGCCGAGCATAAAGATCACAGAAGAAACTCTATCAACGTCAATGGTAAGAGATATAGCACTGATTCGAGGATGAATGAGAAACATTCTTTTCTCTCCGATGAAGATGACGACGAAAGCTATATGGATAAAGACGGAATCGATGATGAAGGAGATCAGTCTATTTTCATCGAGGACTCAAAGACTTTGCTCACGTCCGATGTTTTGCTTGAAAACGACATATGTGCCACGATCAGAAGAAGGGCTATGTTAAACTATGGTGTTGATGCGGATAGAAATATGCACATATTGGAAACTTCTCTAGGTTTCGAAACCCAGTTACAATTGAGAAATACATGGAAGTGGATATCAATTTCGTATGATTTAGTTTCGTCGGGAAAAATGGTAGCAAATGATTTCGATTTTAGTTATTTGGGTGTATTAGGTATATGGAATATATCTTTGGGTTTTACAAACTATAATAGATATAATGGTCCTGATAAGATGTCGGCATCTGGTGCTGCAATCGAAGCTGCCAAGCAGCTTATAGAGAGAAGGGCTCAAGAGACCAAGAATTTGGCTGTTCCACTGATTGGTTTTAAAGGAAAGAGTAACAAGGAAGTTGAAAGAAGGTTCTGTATGTATGTTATTGGTTGGGACTTTGGTTCTACGGATTTAGAGGAAAGGTACGAAAGTCTAATTGCCAAGGATGAATATGAAAGAGCGGCAGCTTTTGCTGTATTCCATGGGGATATTTCAAAAGCCGTGGAAATCTTGAGCAATTCGAAACATGAGAGATTAAGGATCATGTCAACTGCCGTTGCTGGTTATTTTGCATTTGGAAATATACAGGACAATAATACGTGGAAAGATCAATGTCGTAAGTTATCGTCAGATTTAGATAATCCATATTTAAGAGTCTTGTTTGCCTATATCGCCGATAATAATTGGTGGGATGTCTTGGATGAAACCGGACTTTCTTTGAGAGAAAGGTTAGGTGTTGCATTGAGATTCTTACCGGATAATGAATTGGATATGTTCTTAAACAAGATTGCAGAAAATGTCATTGCAACGGGTGAAATTGAAGGTATTATCTTAACGGGTATTACACAAATTAAAGGTTTGAAACTTTTACAATCGTTTGTCGATAGAACGGGAGATATTCAAACTGCTTCGCTAATTTCATCATATGCATGTCCAAGGTTTTTCAGAGATGAAAGAGTAGAGAGCTGGGTGTATAATTACAGAAGTTTGTTGAACAGTTGGAATTTGTTTGCCATAAGGGCCAAGTTTGATGTTTCTAGAACTAGGTTATCCAAAGGTGTGGATGGAAGAATCCAAACCACTAGTATGCCACCGCAAGTGCACCTTCAATGTTCCAAATGTCACAAGAATATTACAAGTCAAAGCAAAGCCTCGGCCAATAGGATGAACGTTGGAGCACATGGGCTACCTTCGAAATATGGTACGAAAATCTCACAGAGTAGTACCAGTCATTCGTGTCCTCATTGTGGATACCCATTACCCAGATGTGCCATTTGTTTAATAGCTCAAGGTGTGCCCATCCCCAAGGAAGCACACTATATAGATTACGGAGACGATGTTCCCAAGGCTGAAACGGAGTTCAAGTCGTGGTTTAGTTTTTGCCTATCGTGTAACCATGGTATGCATGCAGGCCATGCCGAGGAATGGTTCTCCAAGCATTACGTGTGCCCCGTCCCCGATTGTAACTGTAAGTGTAATAGTAAGTAGTATTTGTATATATATATATATATACAACTATAAGCCCCCAAAGATGGATAAAGATGGATAAAAATAGACACACAGCCAGTGGCCACCCCGGGGCGAGGCTGTGCTCTGGCAGCGTGTGCGCAACACGAGATCCCGATTAGGCAATCCCCCTTTTGCCTGCTGCTGGCGCTGGTGGTGGTGGATCAGAGAGAGTAAAAAGAAAACAACACAGACGGTAGGAGAAGACAATGGATGGATTGTGTTGTGGTGTCCATCCATCACTTTTGACATTTGACGTTGAAACACTCTTTCTTCTTTGGTCTTACACTTCAGCAGGGGAACACTCACAGCCCGTTTATCACACAGTATATCGGTCTATCTAAAGTCTTGAGGCCTCTTACACCCATTGTTGACGGCGTGATTTTTCAGATCCAACAGGAACACACCCCGATTTCACCTATAACTCAAACATACAGGTTTGTGACAATTTTTGGGGATTTTATATTTAAAACGAAAGCTTTTGTCAATCATACACTGTAGTGTTGTTGCACGATGTCTAATACTAATAAGGATGTCATCAACGACATCTTGAAGAAAATTGAAAGAGAAAAAAATATCGTTTTAGGTGTCAAAAATCTTAGAAAGGAATCTACAAACTCTCAGGTGATACAGAAATGTAACACATCTATCAGAGAAGCCCAGAAAAATATCGAGTACCTTGAACAAACTTTAAATAATCTGACTTTAAAGGCCAATAGTGGCTCGAGTGGGGTTGATAATGACCAATCAGATTCAGGTACCGATGTTGCTAACACCAGCAATAGCAGTTTAATTGGTACTGCTTTGACTACTTCTGGATCAAATAATGGTAACACCTCCAAACCAGCATTTACAGTTCTTGATCTTCTAAGGTACGAATGTCCATCATTAGGCCATAGAATTCAATATATGCTACAGCAATTGGAATTTAAAATTCAAGTTGAAGAGAAATATAAAGAAGCCAATGAAAAAATGATCAAACTTTACCAACAAGAAGATGATCGTCGTAGTGCCGCCATATCGATGGCCGAAGGTGATAGGGTCGAAGGCGATCGTAAAATTCAATTGATGAAGAAATCGATGAAACAATATCAGTCGATGTACGTTGATGTAGACCAAATTGCTCGTGAAACGGCTGTTATGAATACATTTAGAAAAAACCCATTAAGTGGTGAATTTACAATTAAGATTACCGCGATTAGGAATGTGGATCATATAGCAAGTCCTAAATTCTCTAAAAACCCAGAATCTATTGTTTCCATTAAGATCGATGATATTCAAAAGGAAAGAACAAAAGGATCTAGAAACGATCATTGGAATGATGAATTTGTTATTAGAGTCGATAAGGCTAATGAAATTGGCCTTACCGTCTATGATAAAAGTGATGATCAATTAATTCCAGTTGGTCTCTTATGGATTCCTCTATCGGATGTAGCTGAAGAAATTCGTAGAAAGAAAGTCAATCAAAGTAATCAAAATTGGATGAAGGCTTCTTCTCTTCAACAAAGTGGTCGTTCAAATGATGATCATGCTACCCTTGTAGATACATCTCCTTCTTTAACTGAAGATTCAGAGGCAAGTACTGCTTCTATCACATCCACCTGTTGGTTTGAATTACAACCAACGGGTCAAATATTGGTCAGCATTGGGTTTAATAAATCAAATACAAACACTTCTGGAGGTGATGGTGCATTTGGTGGTGCCCTTGGCCGTCATGGTGCTATTCGTCAACGTAAAGAAGAAGTTGTTGAACATCATGGTCATAAGTTTGTTCAAAAGCAATTCTATAATATCATGTGTTGTGCCGTTTGTGGAGATTTCCTTAGAAATACTGGTTATCAATGTGAAGATTGTAGATTCTTATGTCATAAGAAATGTTACAAAAACGTCATCAATAAATGTATATCTATATCAAGTACTGATCGTACCCCTGAAGAGACTAAAGTCAATCATCGTATCCCACATAGATTTGAACAGGTGACAAACCGTGGTACTAAATGGTGTTGTCATTGTGGTTATATCTTACCATGGGGTCGTAAGAATATCAGGAAATGTTCAGAATGTGGTATCATGTGCCATGCTCAATGTTCCCATTTGGTACCAGACTTTTGTGGTATGTCATTTGAAAAAGTTAGTCAAATTTTAAATGCAATCAAATTCACAGAAGAACATAGAACTCATACTCAACAACTTAGAACCAACCGCTCTAATACTAATAATAATAATAATATCCAATCATCTAATGGCCCTACCCTTCCTACAAAGTATGCTTCATCTATAAGTTCTGGTTCAACTGCAGCTGATAACAGTTCGATTGCTTATTTGACCACTCCGAAACCAGTCAAATCAATTAGACGTCCACCACCTTCCTCCGGTGATGATACTTCTTCTTTGAATACTCCTAAACCTGTCAAATCAATTAGACGTCCACCTCCATCGGGTAATGACTCGGCTAATTTGAGACAATCGTCTCATGATACTTATCCCGATGTCGCCAAAAGTGTGAATGATCTTCCACCAATTCCTCCAAGTGGTGCCTATAGTGCTAATCAAGCAAGGGAACAGATTTATCAACAACAAGAACAGAAAAGATTGATGCAACAACAGCAACAACAACAACAACAACCGCAACAACAGTCCGTTGCACCTAACCAAAAGAAACACACGGGTAAACGTCGTCACCGTCCTAAATATGGTCTCGATGATTTTAATTTCTTAGCCGTCTTAGGTAAGGGTAATTTTGGTAAAGTTATGCTTGCCGAATCCGTCCATAGTAGTTCATTATGTGCTATTAAAGTTTTGAAAAAGGATTTCATCATCACAAATGATGAAGTCGAAAGTACAAAATCGGAAAAACGTGTCTTTTTAATTGCTAATAAGGGAAGACATCCTTTCTTGGTCAACTTGCATCAATGTTTCCAAACTGAAAACCGTATTTACTTTGTCATGGAATACATTTCAGGTGGTGATTTAATGTGGCATGTACAAAAGGAAAGATTCACTTTGAGAAGAGCCCAATTCTATGCGGCAGAAGTTTTACTTGCTTTGAAATTCTTGCATGAAAATGGTGTTGTTTATCGTGATTTGAAATTAGATAATATCCTACTGAGTGTTGATGGTCATATCAAACTTGCTGATTATGGTTTATGTAAAGAAGATATGTGGCATGGTAACACTACTTCTACATTCTGTGGTACCCCTGAATTGATGGCCCCAGAAATCTTGAAAGAACAAGGTTACGATAAGGCCGTTGATTGGTGGGCTTTTGGTGTTTTGTTATATCAAATGTTGTTGACCAAATCCCCTTTCAAAGGTGATGATGAAGATGAAATCTTCAATGCTATTTTGGCCGATGAACCATTATATCCAATCAATATGGCAAGAGAAGCCGTTGATATTTTACAAAGATTATTGACAAGAGACCCAACTCAAAGATTAGGCTCTTCTAAGAGAGATGCACTAGAAATCATGGAGCACCCATATTTTGCTAGTATCAACTTTGATGACATATTGAACTGTCGTGTTACCCCTCCATATATTCCTGATGTCAAAGATCCTCGTGATCTTAACTGTTTCGATGAAGAATTCACTTCGCAAGCTGCAAAATTGACCCCAGTGAACTCGTTGTTAGAGCCAAAACAACAAGAAATGTTCCGTGGATTCACTTATGTCAATGAAGCTCTATTAGATCTTTAGGAAGATCCAATACACTTTTTGAGATGTTTCCGTGAAAATAAAAAACTTGATCCTCTTTGTAAGCATATATATATCTATATATATACGTATATATCTATATGAAGTAACTAATAATAATAACATATCATTAATGCCCAAAAAATAAGAAAATAGAGCCAAGGCTGATCGCTACACTATTCGAAAGTTGAGAAGAGGCGCTGTATTGGGAAAAAATGCAGATAAGCGTTTTTTTTCCCCTGAGAGAAGGCTCTTTGTGTCAAATATTTTGATCACCGGCGTTATTTTATTTCCATTCATATTGACATTCCCGTGTCTTTTTAAGATCGGTATAAATTGTTGTATGGTCAACAGTTACGAGCAATGGTTTTCTGCACTTTAAAGAGCAGGAGTTCTCCAAATTCGTCTACTTTTTCACCATACGACCTATTCTCCAGCCCATCTGATTTTTCATCAGACGACGATATTTATCAGGATGTGGATCCAATCTCTTTGGTAAAGGAGCCAGCAACTCCAAACAAATCATATACTTATTCACCTGCCTCTCCCTGGAGTAATTGGTTTAACTCATATTTTAGAAGGGTATGGAGGAAAAAAATGATTCTCTTGTTCATGGTTGTCATCTTCATTGGTTTTTTACAAATGATGGGTATTAGGAAAACGATGCACAACGCTCCATATCTGGAGAAAAGACCCAAACTTGGCATTAATGAGCTCGTAGAGTTACTGAAACTTCCAGAAGAAGAACTCGAGTCACTTGGTCTAGAGCATAGTGATCTTCCTTACGATACGTTACTCTGGAATACACAACTATTTGATCCAAGGGTTGCACCAGCTTTAGCCTTATTCTCTACAAGAAAACATATGGATGAGAATGGATCTTTACAATCAAACCTCAAGTTAAGGTTTTCATGGGGTGACTGGTGTAATCTGGAAGAGAGATTACTTCCGGGAACCGCCTGGTATTTATCCCATGGAGAGCCACTCACCTGCTCTTCTTTCAAGACAGCCGCTGGCAACACAATATTCAAAACGGTGATCTCAGATACGTGCCAAGATTTGACAGAGAAAGAAATAATATCTTCGAATTATAACCCATACTCCCCACAATTTAAGATTGTGGGTTTCTCTGATTCAAGGATTCCGATAGAGCAAAGAGTAGTTTATGGTGCTTCATATCTAAAGCATACCATGGATGCACCTGCGAGACTTGTAATGCTGGGTGTCCATCCAAACGGTGATTTGATTTCCATCCAAACTGTCAAGGAGAACGGAAATGAGAAGGAATTTAAGGAAAACTGGACTCGTGAATTGATCGATAAGTATCTTGAAGATTACAACTATGATACCATATACGATATTAGGTTGGAGTCTATCTCGGTAAAAGAAGAAGTGAAGAAACTGGCATCCAAATTCTCAGCGGATGGGAACGTGAATGAGATCGATGAAAACAATTTGATTATAGATCAAACAAGGCTCATACCTACCGAATTCAATGATTATAAGTTGGGTAAATCAGATTTGGAGTGGAATTTCACTCGGTTTCTTGATGATTTGAGGACAAAAATAAAGGCCGACTACCAAAGGATGAAATTGTCTTCTATAGAAGATGGGCTAGATTACAAGTTATATCGCTCAATTATAGATGAGTATGAGGCATATAATGGCTCTTACCCCAAGTATTTCCATGAGGCAAAGACTCTCGATGATGGAGGTGATCATTTCGATTGGAGGTTCTTCAATGCACATAATTTGTCTGTTTACGGAAGAAGGGCTGCGTTGCATAGAATGGCCAAAGCATGGTTAAGATTCTCGAAGGCTGCGAGTATACAAACATGGCTTGCACATGGTAGCCTTCTTGGGTACTATTATAATGGCATGTCCCTCAATTGGGATACCGATCTAGACGTCCAAGTCTCCATGTCATCCTTGGTGATATTGGCAAGAAATTATAATCGATCCTTAATAGTGGATACCACGGTTCAAGATCCAGACAACATTTTCTCGGACACCGGGTTGGGTTCATATTTCCTTGATGTTAGTACATCATTCTTTTCCAGGGATCAAGGTAATGGTAACAATGCAATTGATGCTAGATTTATTGATATTCATACTGGTCTTTATATCGATATAACGGCAATTTCCAGCAGCGATAAGCTGGAACGGATGACAAAGAGAAAAGAGAGGGATGAATTCCAGGTAATGATGAAACAGAATAACCTGAATCAAAATGATTTAGATGCATGGGATTTAAATCATTGCAAAAACAAGCACTATTATCATGTAGACGAGATACTTCCATTGCAGAGGGTGGTATTTGAAGGTGTAGAAGCGTTCGTACCAAATCAATTCACTCAAATCCTGAAGAGGGAATATCCAAAAGCATTAGACTCGCCGATCCATAATGGGCATGGGTTCAAGTCAAACTTACGACTATGGATTCCATTTGACAAATGTCCCAAAGAGGACAATACCGGCGAATTGTGTAAGGATATGGAAACAATAGCCGAATTTGAGATTACAAAGATGTTCACAGAGCAGCACGCCAAGGAAATCGGTTATTTAAAAGAAGATGCAACTCTGGATCCTGCGCCCAGGGAATTTCCCACTCTGAGGATCAATGATTGGTTTTTGAAATATGGCGAGGAAAGGCTGAATTGCCAATCGGGTATGTATCCCAAGAAGTGATTTTTCGGTTTAGTCACTGAGAATAAATAGTATTGAAAGGGAGTCGTAGATATATAAACTTTATACTCAAACTATATAACATCTAATAATAGAATATTGATCTTTGGCCTTTTATGTTTAGGCAAATTGTTTGTCGAAATCGGTTAAAACGAATCTATATCTGATATCATTCTTGTGACCCCTTTCAAGGACTTCTTTACAGCCTGCTTCACCAATTGGAACCTTTTCAATCCATGTCTTCAAGTTATGTTTTTCGGCCAGTTTAAGCATGTCTAATAATTCATGTCTTGAACCTAAATGAGAAGAACCCATGGAACATGCATTTCCAATAAATGAACCTGGAGTAACGGTAAATGGTTTTTCTGGTAAACCAACAGAGACAAACTTACCACCAATGTTTAAACATCTCAAGTAGCTATCTAAGCTAAAGTTTTCATTTGAGTTGGCAGTGGACAAAATGAAATCAAGTTCAAATTCTAAAGGCTTTCCCCAGCCTTCAACACCTGTGGCGACGTAGTGATCAGCACCTAATTTGAGAGCATCAGCTTTTTTACTATCGGTTCTTGAAAAGACATATACTTCAGCACCTAAAGCCTTGGCAAACATGATAGCAAAGTGACCTAAACCACCAATACCAACGATACCAACTTTTTTGCCTGGACCACATCCATTTCTTACTAATGGAGAGTAAACAGTAATACCAGCACACATAAATGGGGCGGCTTCTTCACTTGTGAGGAACTTTGGAATTGGAAAGGTGAAAAATTCGTGAGCTCTAACATGTGAAGAGTAACCACCTTGTGCTCTAATACCATCTGGGTAGGTACTACCAAATGTGTGGACTTTCTTAGGACAGTAAGTTTCATTTCCAGATTTACAGATCTTACACTCTAAACAAGCTTGAATTTGTGCACCGACACCAACTCTGTCACCAACTTTGTGAAGGGTAACTTTTGGACCAGCCTTAATAACGGTACCGACTATCTCATGACCAACGACTAATGGTAAAACTGGTTCTCTCCAACCACCTCTGACAGAATGGATATCGGAACCACAGACACCGCAACATTCGATTTTAATATCAACATCGTTATCTTCGAATGTCTTTGGAGGGAACTCCAACTTGGAGAGTTCGGACCAAGTCTTTGTGGAGGTACAGGCAAAACCTTCAAAAGTTTCTGGGTAGGCCATTTTTCTAATATTTATCTCTTAATTGTACTTTTTTCAAGCTTCAATTATACGGATTGAATCGCAACGGAGTAGATGACAAGGATTAGCTTTCAGTAGAGGAGGGGGCAACTACTTGTATATATAGGCGATTTTTCACTAACCCTCGGCTCCTACCCAAAACGGAAGGACACCCTTGCAACGGTAGCACAACCAGCCGTGCCTGAGCGCAGGGGGTTCTCCGCAGCCAGTCCGAATTTCCGAGGCTAAATTCCGAACGGAAAGTCCGATCTGTTTATATTTCTATGTGAATATGGTAAACTAGATTGTATGAACGAAAAGAATATATTTGTATAGATAGTATGTAAGTAAGTATGTATGAAAATCCCTCGCTAGGAATGCATATTGTGTATGAGTTGGCATCTTTTATGTGCCTCTCTTTAATGTGTTTGGGGGTGTTTTTTTTTTATATATATATATATATATATGATATCATTTCTTCTTCTTTGAAATCAAAGACTTGAAATCAAAACTTAGTCTCTTAACTCTGAAAACATAGTAACCACCAACCATGGCAGCCAAGTTGAAACCAATGTAGACGAAGAAAAGACCAATGTTTCTCCATCTATGGGTGTAACTCATACCAACAGTTTCAAGATATTCATCACCGACAGAGTATGCACAGATACCACATGCAGTAGTATCGTTTGGATTGGAGACATATCCGTTGTTTGTTTCGAAATATGGAGTTAGGTAAGTACCACATGTCATACCATCTGGAGGATTAACATAATTCATTTCCTTTGCAGCACATACAACTTTTCTGTCATGCAATAAAGTACCCAACAAGTTCTCAATGAAGTATGTCAAAGGAGAGGCTCTCCACATAAACTTCCAGAAATGAGGTAATAAATGAGGAGGTTGGACTACACCACAGAATGAAACAATGAAATTCAAAATCAAGGAAACTATCACAGAAGCAGAAGGAAGATCTGGAGCAGAATAAACGATCCATAGTGCTAAAGAAACGTGATACATTTGGAATAAGAATGCATAGGTGAACCACCAGAAACCACATCTTGAAGCTTCGTTGTCCAATTGAATAGGGAAATACCAACAGATAAAATAAACGGTACCAAAGAAAACTGAGTAAGGAATTTCATTCAAAAATTGAGAAATTAATAGGGTAGACCAATGGAAAGTGTTTGATTTAGATTCTCTGACTTCGAATAGTTCTCTAGATTCAATAGCACGACCTTGAGTTTGATTAATGAATGGAGCAGCGACAAGAATAGCAACGAAATTGGCAAACAGTAGATTTTGCATACCAATGGAAGTATGTTTGACGTTCCAAAAAGTGAAACCTAACAATAAACCACTTGCCAAACTAAGAGTGAATTTAGCCATAATATAATCCAAATCTCTGAAGAATTGGAAACCAGTTCTTGTTATAACCAATTTCAGTTGATACCAGTATGGAGTAGCATAAGTACCACTGAATTCAGAGCTATCCTCGGTAGGCCAAGTTCTAGTTTCTGTAATCATTTGTTCGATCTCAAGAGTGGTATTCTTACATTGGTCAGAGTTCTCCCATGTTTCAAACCAATCTTGTCCGGCAGATGCAGTTGCACCAGCACCGATAACTTCCAAGATATATTCAGCTGGATTTTCAGCTACTTCACACTTTCTTGCACCATTTTCTTCGAAATAGTTCAACAAACTTCCAGAGTTCTTACCAATATCACCAAAATAGACGGTTTGGCCACCTCTTCTTAAAAGCAATAATCTATCAAAAGCTTCGAATAAAGTAGCTGAAGGTTGATGAATGGTACATAAGATAGCTTGACCGGCTTTAGCCAATTCTCTCATAACGGAAACAATGGCCCAAGATGATTGGGAATCTAAACCAGAAGTTGGTTCATCTAAGAATAACAATAATGATGGTTTAGCAACTAATTCGGTAGCAATGGATAATTTCTTTCTTTGTTCAACGTTAAGACCAAAACCTGGCTTACCAGCAATGGCGTCAACATAATCAGTCATCTGTAAAATCTCAATAACTTTATCAACATATTCGATTTTTTCTTCATCGGGAACAGATAGTGGTCTTCTTAATCTAGCAGCAAAAATCAAAGATTCTCTAACAGTCAATTCGGCTATATGCAAATCTTGCTGTTGCACATAACCAGTTCTTCTTTTGAATGAACTAGGAATTGGGTTACCATTGACAAACATATCACCTGTAACAACACCAACATCAACTCTACCTGATAAGACATTCAATAAGGTAGTCTTACCAGCACCCGATTCTCCCATTAAAGCAGTTAAAGTACCTGGTTTAACGTAACCTTGGACATCGTCCAATAACTTACGCTCAGCACCATCATATTGAATAACATAATCGACATGTTGCCACATAAAGATATCATTTGAACCTAATTTGTCATCAATTGAATCATCGACGTCTTTTTCGCTCAACTCATCGTCACCTTCCCTCTTGATAGCACTTACTTCACGAGTTTCGGTATTTGCTTCTTCGTCATTTTCGTTTTGCTCTACTCCATCAAATAACTCCGCTGGTAAAGTAGCACCTTTGACAAAATTCAACTTATCGCCAGTTGATTCGATAGGGTTATAAACTTCAACGGCTACAGAGTTAATAACCAAGAAACCAATCAAGAATAATACCATAATACCAAAATTCCTCCAAATATGTTTATAAAGATAGCCATATGAGAGGTTCAAGTAAGAATCACCTTCAACACTTATACCATTTTTAGCACCAGAGAAAGCACAAACTTGATTCTCTTGACTGATGTTTTCGTAACCACTACCAAATGGAACCAAGTTAGAGTCTGCACATGGCATGTCTCTTCCGTGGAATTCCATAACAATCATAGATTCAAAACCATATAAAATTGGATTCATATAACTGAACCATTTAAACCACGGAACCATAGAAGGTCTTTGAATCAAGAAAGAAGAATAGTTGAGAATGGCCATCATAGCTAAACCAGTCAAACCATTTGCAGTCGACAAACTTGGACACACTGAAGCTAACAATATGAAGAGGGCATTGACTGCGGAAGAAGTCAGAAGCAGGAATAACAAAAAGCTGAAAAAAGCACCGGCTTCTCTTTTTAAATTGGAAAGGAAATATAGAATCAACGAGAAGCAAATCATTGAAATGAGCTTGACGGGGAATTGAGTGACAACATTGGCAATGACTTCAGCTGACGGATGGATAAAGGAGTAACCACGTTGCTTGTTCAAGATAGGTTTATCCTGGAAAAGATTGGAAACTTCAGCAAGGGACATAATACAGAAAAACAATAGACAGAAGAAAATCAAACCACTCTTACCAAATGCACCAGCAGTGGAATTAGGCGTGTTATAATATTCAGAACCAACGACCAACGATTGAACAATAGAAGAAAACATCATAATGATAGTATATGGTTTATTGTTGACAATTTTGTGAATACCTCTTTTGACACATAATTTCAATTGTTCTATGTAATTGACGGTATACTTTGAGTGTGGTCTTGACATTGGCATCTTTTCTAATTTGTTAATTCTGTCAAAAGTTTCATAAGTGGTCTCAGCATTTTCTGTAGAGTGAAGAATATTAATCTTGTTGATGGTAGCATGATATTCTGGAGAATTGATCCAGTATTGTTCAAATTCAGATGGAGTATATGGGGGAACACCCTCGTAGTCCTTTCTGACGGTTCTACCCAATGGATCGGTTACAGCAGTTAAAAATTCTGGGGTGGATTGTCTTGGAGGACAGAAATAACCCATTCTAACGAAGTAGTCCTTGGCATCTTTGGCGGGACCAAAATAAATTTGACGACCAAGGTATAAGACGGTAACCAAATCGAAATTTTGATAGATACCTTCGGAAGCTTGGTAAGCGGTGACCAAAGATGCGGTCTTACTAATATTTGTAGCTGATCTCAAAGCTTCAATAAATTCCAAAGCAGTTGAGGCATCAAGACCACGAGTGGCATTATCGAAACAAAAAACAGAGGCTCTAAATTGAGGAAAAAAGTTAATAAAGTTAGTATTTTTGGAAACAACAAAAATGAAGTGAAGAAATTAAAATAGGAATAAAACATACCTTGTGACCATGGCTTCAGCAATTGAAACTCTCTTTCTTTGACCACCAGAAACACCTCTAACGAAATCTGAACCTACCAAAGTCTTGGTGACATGGGATAATCCAAAGACAGTACACCAGATATCTCTAATTGTTCTGATATAAACATCTCTTGGTACATTTTCGACACGGATATTTGGTGTCTTACATGCAACGGCAAAATCCAATGTTTCCTCGACGGTCAAGTAAGGGAAATGAACATCCAATTCTGGAGTATAAATAAGTTGATCTTTGAATCTTTTGACCATTTTGTCTTGTGGAATACCGTTATAGGTAATGTCACCTTCGGTTGCAATGTATGTATCTGATTCACCTGCAATTGTCTTCAAGAATGTTGAACAACCAGCACCAGGTCTACCTAAGACCAATAACATTTGACCAGCCTCACAGTAACCAGTAACATTTCTGATGATTTCTTTTGTCTTACTAAGTTTGGATAAATCTACCTTTGGTTTACCTTTGGAAGAGAATTTATCCATAAGCATGACAACTGGAGCTAGAAAAACGTCGGCGGCAGTTTTAACAACCGAAGCAGATTGGTTCTTACCAATAACAGTCATGTTTTGGAACTCGACATTTGTACATCTTCCTGATAATCCATGTTCATCATTACCACTTGAAATGAACTCTAAAACTTTTTTCAAATCGAAATCATTTGGGTCGATTTCCTTTTCGAATATATTCATTTGATCGGCGGTCAAGCGAGAGACCGCTTTGGTTAGGGTTTCTAATCTGGTAAGGACATTCTGATTTGGGTCATTGGTAACAGATCTACTGACAGTCTTGTGCAATGAGGTGATGTTGGTTAAATCTCCATCAACCTTGCCATCCCATTGATTTTGTTCGGCTCTATATGAAGCAACGTCTTCTGAGGAAGAGGAATCCCCTGCCTTCATTTCTTCGGACATTTTTTTGCAAAGAGTGAGCTTAGTTATATAAACACAAATCTTAATCGCTTAATTTCGAAGGCAAATTCAGTTTTTAGGGAAAAAGGTTATATTTATATGATACCTTGTCCGGGCTGTCATCCACGCCGTATCGAAAACAAAACAATATCAGTGAATATATTTGCAACATAGGTCGAAACATGCACCTGCGGAACCTTTTTAGGATCCACCCGGCAATTGGAGCGGGTGTAAATAGGTTTTTTTTCTTCTGACGTAAGCCATAATTATTAACCCCTTACTAATAAACCCAGAGAAAGCGGCCCAATCGCCCCTAATACGGTGTTGCGGGAGCAGATGAAATTTTATATCCGCGTTTTAGGAGACAAAATAAAGACCGCTGAACCCCATGTTGTCTCTCTTATTTTTTTTGCTTCCGAGATATGGAAGATAGTGGAAGAATCATCGTTAATGCTTGCGCCTGTGCGTTTCCAGATAAAAGCGTTGTTTGTGTGATAATCCCGTGTTAAACGGACTGGTGGGACTTTAGCTTGCCCAATCATTTTGGCGCCGATAAGAACATTTTTGCTTCCTTAATTTCTTTTGGCAGCACTAATTCTTGCCTCAAGACGTTTAGCTCCCGCATGTATTGTGAAAACCACTTCCTTTACCCAAGGCACTTTTATCGGTAAAAAAACAACCTCTCAAGTGTTTTTTGATTGCTCACAACAGAAGTGTGATGACATGTGGGGCGGTTAGCAATCAATCATCGGTAGTAGTTTAGTCGAGATAATTTCTTTTCAATATTATTGTTTTTTTTTTTTTTTTTCTTATCTTCTTACAATACATAAAATATAAAATTCCTTCAAGGATAAGTGTAGATACTATCTATAGGCAGAATTGCATGGTAGAATTCTAATCACTGAAATCTTCGGATTGTTCTTCATCACTATCAACTGCACTTTCGTCATCGCCACCATCGGCATCGGATCCTGAGTCATCATCATCATCTTCACTATAGTCATCTGCACTTTCGACGATTTCATCACTTGGATCATCATCACTAACTTCAAATTCACTTTCTCCTTCATCACTTGAATCATGTTCATCGTCAGAATCACCAGCCAAGAATGACCACCCACCATCGACAAAGAATTGATATGGATCGGCTTGAATTGTCTTCATAATTGTAGCCCAGTTCAAATTGATAGCACCTTCACTAATTGGAATATCAACATCTGTTAACCAAGCCTTGACATCTTCTAATGATTCCATTGGGATTGTAGAGATATGAACAACTGGTTTGTTGAGATCTTTGAATATAAATACTAAATCGAAATTCTTCAAACCAAATTGAACTCTTTCTAAATGTGCAATTTCAATTTCTTCTAAAGTTAAGACTAAAAATGGAGTATCGATCAATTGAATTAAACAATCTCTTGTAGGTAAACAAGTAACAGCAGATCTTGCAGGAACACCTTGGAAACCCAATTCTTTAAATGGAATATCTAAATCGACAAATCCATTGGAAGAATCGGAGATTTGTTCTGCAAAATGCTTGAATTCTTTATCTAACATTGTCTTACGTCTTCTTTCTTCTTGTTCTTGTTCTAATTCATCTTCATCACCATATCTATATTTTCTCTTTCTATTACCAGTTTCATCAACGGCCATATCACTTGCTTCTCTATAGAATTGAACATCAAAGGTCTTTCTCTTACCAATCATGATTGGTGATTTCAAATGACAATGGATTATAACAGCCAATTCACCTTTACAGGATTGAAAGAATAAATGTTTGATATTTGAAAATAAGACATCGACTCTTTGATCCGATCTTAATAAAGATTGGTATCTAATACCATTTTGATGTATAGATAAACTACCAGGTAATCTTTTGGTTTCTGGGGTTGGTTTAACAAAGACATCGTCTAATCTCTTTGGTCTACTGATTTCAACTAATGAAGCCTGGGTAACGATATCTGCCTTTTCTTTCTTTTCGGCTTCTCTCTTAACTGCATCTTTTTTCATCTCTGTAATCTTTTTTAATACTTCACTCATTCTATCACCATCTTTAGAACGGAAAGTAAGAGATCTAACGAATTGTTTATCGGCGCCTAATTCGTAAGGTAATTCATCTTTTTTAACGTTTGAACCTGCACCACCCATACCTGGAGAATTGAAATTCAATCTAAGATGAGTATATTCACCTTCTTCAATCTTTGAACCATTTTTATAAGAATTAATATGGAATGGGACTGGTCTACCACAGATTGGCAAGATGATGGTTTGATTTTTACTGTCGATATGAATCTTTAAATCCTTAACATTGTTTGGGATTTGAGTATCTCTGATATACGATTCATATTTCTTAAAGACAGCTTTTTGTTCCGAACCATCTTTGGCATCTTCTGGGTTAAATCTATCTAAACCTTCTTTTTGTCTCTTTACGTGTAATTCCTTTTGAATTTCCTTTTGAATTTGAGTTTGATCTTCTTCCGAATGTTTATTTTCAGTACGTGCTTTAGCCTTTAAGACTCTTGTATTAACACCACTACTAACTTTTAATGATAAACCAGGATCAGTTTTTTCACTTTTAACTTTAACACTTTTTGGTCCCTTTTGCGATTTAGGGGTAGTGGTTGTAGATGAAGAAGAGGTAGTAGAGGTAGTAGTAGTAGTAGTAGATGAAGAAGTTAATTTCTTATTATCTGCATCATCAAAGTAAAAAGCGATTTCCTTTCTAGATTTGGGGGCATCTGTTAATAAGATTGGTTCACCACCAGTGATTCTAATGGTATCGGCTAACATTAAGGAGTAATCACCCAATTCTGGATCGGTTAAACCTTGAAAACCTAATACCAAATTGAAAATAGAATCTTCATTAATGGATCTTTCGTTTTTAGCATTGATGATGTCATTACTATCTCTAAAATCAAGACCGATTAAAGAACCCATATTTTTCACGAAAAAAGAGGATAAATCTGGTCTTTGGGATTGTATGAATTCAACGGTTTGATTGTAGGCATCTTTAACAATGACCCCATCTTTAAGGAATGAAAAGACTTTATTTTGAACTTGTAATAGGAAATCGTAATTTTTTTCCATTTCTCTTGAAGGTCCAATCAAATAAGTTCTTGAAAGATTTGAACAATAAGATTTGTAACGTAAACCCATTGATGATAATATAACAGGACCCGATAATTTCTTATTTGTCGATTCGATGGAGAATTTCAATTCGTATTTCCCACCACCACTTTGAACAATTGGTCTATAACACCAATCGATATTATCCAAGTTGAAATCATTACCTAATTTCTTCATCGTCTTGGAAGTTTCCATTTTTTTAAAGAAATTTGAATCGTCAATTTTAGCTTCGATTCTATCGACTAATTTAGAATTACTTGTATCCAATTCTTCATCGATAATTTTACCCATTTCATCTGTGAAAAAAGTCATTAAATTAACAGAGGCCCTGGAAGCTATTCTTAAACTTTTTTGTTCTTCATCATCTTTAATCTCTAAAGAAGAAGATATACCAGCTGCAACGTCAATCAATTCGAATTGAGATTTTTCCTTTTCCCAAACGGGAGACCATTCATCGATAAATTTACCCTGATATTTATCCTTGGTTAATATACCGATTTTTTTATTAGTTTGGGACATTTCATTGATGAACTCGTCAAAGAGTTTGGCATTATGTTCGACATCTTTAGTTCTACTCAAGACTTGTAAATTGATGGAATTGTTAGACTTGAGAGGATTAAGGTATTTGGCCTTACCAGCCGAGGTTAAAACGACGATTTTCTTTGCTGTGACAAATAAAGCGGTTGCAGGGAATTCATAACCTAATAACCAATTTTGTAGGATTGTTGATTTTTGATAGGGATTTGAATCATCAGAAGAGCCAACGACTACTAGTACACCACCTGCAGATTTGAAATATTCAGAATTTGAAATATTTTTTTGTAAAAGGTGGAGTCTTCTACGGAAAGCAGCGGGATCGATATGTACCTCTGACATTGTAGTTAGATGTAGGCAATAACCGATAGGATTGGGTTTGACAAATGTACCAAGATGCCAAAGCAATACGTTTAAATTGACTAGATCAGTTTTACGTGAAAGCTTGTCAAAAACGATCTCATCTCACTGGCTCTGAGTGAGATTGGGGCAAACGCGTCTCCCGTCAGGCCGGGTAAGTAGATAAAGAAGTAACACCCCGCACCTGCCCTACCCCTGACTATTCCCGTGTGCCCAAAAGTAAAACGAGGCGAAATGAAATGAATCTCAAACGACGCGTCTATAAAAGAATGTCGAGAAATAAAGCGAGAGCCCTTTGCGATCAGCAATTGATTGGTACGTAGATTGATTGAGATGGTTTATTATTGGTAATTTGTCTAGTTTTAGTTGGGAATATTGAATTGATACTTATTTACCTTGCTCTCATTGATCCGCCTGTTTTTATTCACATCCATCTATTCCTATCACTACTCTTTAGATTCCCGGTTTTGTTCTCTTCAAATTGGATCCATTATTCCTTGATAAACACGTCCATTCAATCCACCATTATTTGTCCCTTATCATCGAGTGACTTTTTCTTGGATAAAACAAAGAAATAAATCAACGACAAAAGACTAAAGAAAATACTCAAACCTTTTAATCTTATTCCTCACAAATACATAATATACAATGTCAGAAGCCGTAGAGGAATACATGTACGATTATGAATACCTTTTCAAGAGTATGTATCTATGCTTTATCCTTTTCCCAATGTGTTTATTTTTTTTTTTTGCTGATCTCTATACTAACCCTATAATTAGTCATTCTAATCGGTGATTCAAGTGTTGGTAAAACCAATATTCTTTCACGTTTTAATACCGATGAATTCAATCCAGATTCAAAAGCTACAATTGGTGTCGAATTTGCTACAAAATTGATTGATTTTGAAGGTAAAAAAGTTAAAGCCCAAATTTGGGATACCGCTGGTCAAGAAAGATATAGAGCTATTACAGCCGCCTATTATAGAGGTGCTGCAGGTGCTTTAATCGTTTATGATATTACAAATTCAGATAGTTATGAAAGTATTTCCAAATGGATAAGAGAATTAAAAGATCATGCCGATTCAAATATAGTGGTAGCATTGGTTGGTAATAAATCCGATCTTGATCATCTTAGAGCTGTACCAACTGAAGAAGCTAAAAATTTTGCAATTGAAAATGGTTTATTATTTACCGAAGCTTCTGCTTTAACCTCTGAAAATGTTGATTTAACTTTTAAACAATTGATTAGATCAATTTTTGATATGGTATCAAAGAGAAATTTTGACAATGATAATGGTAATAGCATAGATAATAATAACAGACAAATCCCACCAGGTCAAACAATTACTTTAACACCTGCCCCAAAGAATCAAAAGATCTCTAAAAATTCAAATTGTTGTTAAAAGTATTATATTAGATTCATCTTTATTCTACAATAGAGATTTTTTTTAGCTATTGTAGCTATACAAATTTATATCATCTTTTTCCTTCTTGAAAATCTTTATTTTTTATTTATTTTATCTATCTATCCATCTATCATTCATTACCAATATAATTTATCTTTTATTATTACTATTATTATTATTATACAACCTATACATAAGATCAGCTTCTTCTAAACCCACCTCCAAAACCAGGCCTTGAAGGCTTTGTAATACCTCCTCCACTTGTCTTTAATGGTTGACTCAGTTTACCAGATGACACCACCGATGTGATGGTAGGTTTCTTAACCGTGGCTAATGGCTTTGCCGATCCCTTTCCCTTTGTTAATCTCAATTCAGGTTTTAAAGTAGATTGATTTGGGGCATCTTCTACAGTAACAGAAATAATCTGCTCTCCTCTAATGATACACAATCCTAATAATCGTTTCTCCTCTTTAATTAGATCTAATTCATCTTTAATCGTGATTGGCTTTGTATCTGTAATACTCATATCATCTTTAATCAAATCTCTTTTGATCTTCAGCTTCTTCAACTCCATTTGTGATTTCTTGGTGATTCTGAACTCTTCACAATCACTCAATACGACATTCATATATTTATCAAAGGATTTTAAATTTCCAACAAACGAACTACTGTCATTTGTTATCACTTTTACTTTGAAGTTTATCAAGCTGGCGAGCTTGGTATTCTTTGGGATCTGACCTATAGCCATCTTGTGATATATGAAAGTGGTTAGTTAAATAATCCTAAGAGCTCCAGCCAAATAACCGTATCTAATGAGTAAATGTCTCCCTTTCTCTCTTTCTATTCTATTCTTCTCAGCCTGTAAAATTTCAAAATTTCCCATTTCTCACTCCTCGAGCCCAATATTTTGTTTGCCATTATTGGCTCTAAGTTGTCGATTGTCTTGACCTATCTTTGATCTCATCCACCAATCTGTCACAATTGAAGCCTTTCACCCAATCTTATCACCCCGCACCTTCCAAATATACAACTCAAGATGTCTGCTGAAGAGGCCAAGGAAGTCAAATTAGCCGAAGAACCAACCACTCAAGAAACTACAGAAGCTGGTTCTAAAAGAAAAGAAGATGAATTAACAACCGAAGCAGGTGAAGAAGAAGGTGACAAGGATAAGAAGAAGAAGAAAAGAAAGCATGCTAGAAGAAAGTATGACGACGAGCCACCAAAGGAAGAAGGACCTGAAAGTGATGAAAAGGACTCCGAAGAAGAAGGCGATGATGATAAATTAATCGTTGAAGACGATGAAGAAGATGACTTACTCGAAATCGATACCACTAATATCATCACTTCTGGTAGAAGAACCAGGGGTAAAGTGATCGATTACACCAAGGTTGAACAGGAATTGAAAGCTGAACAATCGAAAAATGGTGGTTCCAGTGCAGTTGCTGCTGATGCCGATGACGATGAAGATGATGAAGAAGGAGATGGTGATTTCAAAGAACCTGTTGTTTGAATGAATGATACCGTTATCAACATCATCATCATCATCTATGCGAATACATAACTATGTATTATATGTAAATTTATCGAATTTTTGATTGGAGTCTCTGTTATTCTATTACGTTATTTTGAGCTATATTGGTGAATATTTACGAATTTAAGTTTTCAAAATAATTATTCGAAATTCTACCGCTGTATAAACACCACTTAAAACTACAACCATACATTGTTGCAACAAAAACCCAAACACAATGGAAATATTACTCAAGAGATACCAGGCACTAAATGGTATTATAAACTAAAAATCACATCTATGGTAGTAGATGTATATCTCATTTGCAACCACTGAGATAAAACACTGACATGTCTCACTATACTGAGGGAGATAATTAACTATCTTTTGTTCCCACACTTCGGGAGACACTTGGAGACCTCGGATACAACCGGCACTCTCCACATAGTGAACGATATATATACATATATTACACCCTGCCATCTGCCCCCCAATCAAACGCTAGACAAGGCAACAGTCATCTAAATACAGCAAACAAAACATCTCCAAATGTTGTGCCCTTTCTTTATCAAAAAAATCAAACTTTACACGACTAAAAAAATTTCTTTTATCTTTCAAAAATTTTTTTTTTTAAATTAATTCTGACAATGTGAAGGTGAAGCTGAAGATATAAGATAGTTTTTTTAAGGAGAACAAAACCCAAGGGAAGTGAATCTGTAACATCTGAGATATAATTTATTGAAATGGCTGCCCCAACCTCTGTCAGAAAAACCGTTTCCGACAGTATACCTGTGAACTCGGTTGCCGAAACCGACAATGAAGTCATGATCGACGCCATGATGGATGATAGTGAAGATAAAAACGATACCAATAACGCCACAGATAACACAGAGAATAAAGATACAAATAGTAGTAGCACTAGTAGTAGTAGTAGTACAAAACCAAGTTCCGGTTTGGTATTAGACGAAAGTGGAAAACCAAGATTTCAATCTCAAAGTGAATCAGGTATGAAAGTTAAACTAGAATCAAGAAAAGTTAGTATTCCTCCACATAGATTATCACCTTTGAAACAATCATGGCCAAAGATATACCCTCCTTTAATTGAGCATTTGAAATTACAAGTGCGCATGAATTTAAGAACTAAAAATGTAGAATTAAGAACCTGTAATAAGACAACCGATCCTGGTGCTTTACAAAAAGGTGCTGATTTTATCAAGGCATTTTCATTAGGTTTTGATATTGATGATTCTATTGCATTATTAAGATTGGATGATTTATATATCGAATCATTTGAAATTAAAGATGTTAAGACTTTACAAGGTGATCATTTATCAAGAGCAATTGGTCGTATTGCAGGTAAAGATGGTAAGACCAAATTCGCAATCGAAAATGCAACAAGAACAAGAATAGTATTGGCCGATTCTAAGATTCATATCCTTGGTGGTTATACTCATATAAGAATGGCTAGAGAAGCAGTGATGGCTCTTATTTTAGGTTCTCCTCCTGGTAAAGTATACGGTAATTTGAGAACTGTTGCTTCAAGAATTAAGGAAAGATATTAAGCTTTGCTAGTTCAAAAACAAAAACAAAAACAAAATCCAACATCATCATAATCTCCATCATGTATAATAGAAATTATATACTCAATTATTTACCTTTTATTTATCAATTATAATAATTTAACGTTATTAAAAGCAGTGTCTTTTTTATAAAGAAAATAATATATTTTGTAAGAAACGAGTTTTTTATATAAGTACATATAAATTGATAAAATAAAAATAGGGGACGGAAAGACAGATATAAAACAATGGGGGATTATTACTCACAGTTTCCAAAATCAGTCATGAATAGGATCTATTACACCAGTAATAAGTTATGGGAAACGGGGTAGCTTCTTTTTGAAAAAATGTAAAGTAAAATAAATAGAGATTTAAAAATGCAAAATAAAATGAATTAATTGGGTGCAGGCGGGTTTTGTTATGTCTATTGTGCTGTTAGAATAAACCTAATAAAACGGCAGCAGCACCAATGGCACCTAAACCTGAACCAACTGAAAACTTCTCGGCGGCACCTTTAGATGATTGAGTGGTGACGACACTTGAAGCGACTTCAGAAGATGAAGAAGTTTCAGAGGAGGTGGTGGCTTCGGTAGATGAGGTGACCGGTTTGGCAGATGTTAAGACCACCGAAGAATGGGTTGTCTTAATTGAAGAAGAAGAGTGAACAGAAGAAGAAGTCTTGTGAACAGATGAGGAAGATGAGGTAATTTTGGAAGAAGTTGGCTCAACCGATGAAGAAATTGAAACAGATGAGGATGAAGAAGAAGATGATGACGATGATGATGATGATGATGATGAACTACTTGGGGCTTCTGAAGAGCTGGTTGGTTGAGCAGAAGAAGAGGTAGCTTCTGATGAGGATGTTGGTTCAACAGATGAAGAGGAACTAGAAGAAGATGAGCTTGAAGAAGATGAGCTCGATGTAGTAGAAGAGGTGGTAGCCTTGGTACTTGTAGTGGAAGAAGTGGTAGCCTTGGTACTTGAAGAAGATGATGAAGAGGAAGAGGAAGTTGTTTTTGAGGATGAGGATGAAGATTTTGAAGACGAAACATCCAAGACAACATCAGCGTCAACATCTGAGCAAACGGATTTGAATGAAGAATAAGCGGTATCACTAAGATCATTTGGGCAAGTAGAAGCCAGACATGATTTCATAGCAGAAGCTTCATTAGAACAGACACAAGCAATTTCATTCAGGGCAGAACAACTTGATGATGATTTAACAACTGAAGCGGCACATGCTAATAAACAGGCTGGTGGAGTAGCTATAGTTGGATCAATTAAATAAGCTAATATGATGGTTAATGGTAAAACGAGTGAAGTAGTGGAAGCCATCTTTATTATTTTTTCAATATGTTTTATATATCTGATTGTTATTAGGTATAAGCAAGGTATCAATAGGTCAGAAAAGAGGAAGATATGAGATTCAAAAACAAAAGAATGGAGTGAATTGAAAGTATATTAAGAAATGGGATAAAATAGTAATATGAATCACATCACCATAGTTTTGTTTGTTGTTTGTTTTGTTTTGATTTCCATGAAAATTTCGTTTCTTCCTTCGTCACTCGCCTCTTTTCTCGCTTCTTTTCTCTTAGCGTGTTTCTATTTATAGAGCACGTGGCGGGTGCGGGGAGAGGTAGTATGTAGCCGAGTGGCGCAGAAGGTTACCTTTTTATAGCGCAACATTCGCGCGTGTTGCACGCAAATCGCCTCTTTTTTCCTTTTTTTGATTTGTTTCAAATTAAATTTTATTTTTATGGGGGGTTTTTGTCTGATGCGTTTATTGACACGGGGTTATATATCCATGTCAAGTGTTTCTTATTGGTTTACTTACGAACCGAGATCGCTATAATAGATACAAATGTCGCAGCCAAGGTACCAGAAGAGATTGGTGAAAGAGCTTGCTGCCTTTCAGGTGGACAGAAGCACAGCTGATGGCACCATTACCCTCGTACAGGAGGATTCTGATAGATTGGATCAGTTCTATGTCGATATCTCAATCAAGGGCCATTCTTTATATCCTCCAGACGAAAAATATAGACTTAAATTTATGATCAATAGGAATTACCCCTTTGAACCACCCGCCGTCCTCTTTGTCAATGACCGTTTTAAAGATCTAAAAATCCCCATGCACCCCCATATATATTCCAACGGTCATATATGTCTCAATATTCTATACGACCAATGGTCTCCTGCAAATACTATCCTCTCGGTCTCTTTGAGTATTCAAAGTATGTTATACAGCAATCAAAGTAACCAAAGACCTGAAGGTGATTTGGCTTATGTCAAGGTTGCTCCAAGTGATCCTTCAAGAACTAAGTGGGTATTTGATGATGATACCGTCTAAAGTGTTTTTTTTTTTTACCGAAGGGAAACGCAAATCTTGGATACTGCTATCACCCTTGACTTCCGCCTACACAACTACAACTACATCCATGTATCGGCTAATAGTATCACCGCTACTGCCACCACTCCGAAGATTTAAAGTAGATCAAATATGGGGAAAGAGAAAGAGAAAGAGATTTTTCGAGCTGAGCTGAAAAATACATCACCCTCTGATACAACACACCCACAAACATATATACCGAACCTTTATGTATACACTTCTACATTATTATAATCCATTAATATCGCCAACATTATCGACTTATCCAGCCGTCAAGTACCACACACCACGCTTCTCCCCCGACTAAAACCATCATCACTGGAAGCGAGGGTAACCAAGTAACTAAGCTCCCAGAGACTGCCACACCGCTGGCGATTTAACCCCGGGTTCTTTATCCTATTCAAGTGGCGAACCCTATGATATCATCTTGTATAAAATTCACTCACCCTTGGCATATAGATAGATCTATATAGATATTTTTATTCAATCTTCATCAATTGGAACTCTTGTACATGAGATACTTATCACTCTTGACTAAACGTATCTCTCGTATGTATATATGCACTACTTTTTTGAATGAACCTCTTTTTTTCACGCATTTACTAACGTTGTTAAAATATACAGCTGTAAGACATTATTCCAAGATGACTAATTTGAATTATAAACTATTATCTGATAATATAGTTAAACCTGATATCGATGATAGGCTATACAAATTAATTCAATTACCCAATGGCCTCAATGCCCTATTGATTTCCGATAAGGAAACAGATAAATCTGCTGCTGCCTTGGACGTTAATATTGGATCATTCCACGATCCCAAAGATTTACCAGGTTTAGCCCATTTTTGTGAACATTTACTTTTCATGGGTACTGAAAAATACCCCTCTGAAAATGAATATAGTAACTACTTATCAAAGAATAATGGGTTTTCAAATGCTTTTACTTCTTCCTTACACACAAATTATTATTTTGAAGTTTCAAATGATGCAATGGAAGGTGCAATTGATAGATTTTCTCAGTTTTTCATTTCACCTTTGTTTAATCCAGATTGTAAAGATAGAGAAATCAATGCAGTTGATTCGGAAAACAAAAAAAACTTACAAAATGATTCCTGGAGATTTTATCAATTGTCAAAATCATTGACAAACCCAAATCATCCTTATAATGGATTTTCTACCGGTAACAAAGAAACTTTGAATAATTTACCAGTTGAAAAGGGTTTAGACGTTAGAGATGAACTATTGAAATTTTACGATTTAAACTATTCTTCAAATTTGATGAATTTAGTAATACTTTCAAATCAATCGCTAGACTCAATGATTGACTGGACCATTGAGAATTTTTCTAATATTCCAAATAAAAACAATTCAAAACCCTTTTTCAAAGAGTCTCCTTTCCATAGTGATAAATTGATTGGAAATTTGGTAAAGATCAAACCTGTTATGGATCAAAGAGTCTTACAACTTTCCTTCCCAATTCCAGATTCTTTGCCATTTTGGCAATCAAATCCTCTGACATATTTGAGTCACTTGATTGGTCATGAATCAAAAGGCTCTCTGTTAGATAATTTCAAAAATAAAGGTTGGTCAAATAGTTTAAGCAGTGGTGGTGTTAACATCTCACCTGGTTACTCAATGTTTATGATTGATATCGAATTGACTTTAAATGGACTGGAAAATTACGAGAATATCATCAAAGATGTGTTCAAATATATTAAGATGTTAGAATTGACAAAGCCTCAACTTTGGGTGTTTGAAGAAATCAAAGAAATTAATGAGATGAATTTCAAATTCAAACAAAAATCAAATCCTTCATCAACGGTATCTAAATATGCTGGGTTACTGCATAATTTATCCTATTATGATACTGATTATAATGTCCCACTGATCCAAATCGATCAAATCCCAAGTTTGAACAAAATCCCCTACGAAAATTTCTTAAACTATTCAAACCTCAGAGAATTCCAACCTGAGATTATTTCAAAATTCTTATCGTACATGAATCCAGATAATTTCAAGGCTAACATTATCGATAAGAACTTCGCCGACGAAGAGGTTAATCTGAACGAGAAGTGGTACAACACCCAGTACAGTATATCTAAGATCGATAAAACTTTAATGAGTGAATTGAAAGACATCAGTACAAATGGTAAAAACTTGGATGAAAACTATAGCCTACCTGAGAAGAATGCCTTCATTGCAACCAATTTTGACTTGATCGAAGAAGATAGTGAAAAACTTGTAAAGTCTCCAAGATTGGTCAAATCTAATGATAATTTGAAAGTTTGGTATAAGAACTCGAATCAACTGAGTGGACCAAGATCTTCATTAACTTTGAAATTCAACTTACCAGGTTCGTCATCTACCCCTTTCAATTCAACACTATTGACTTTGTTTGTAGAATTGTTGGAAGATGAACTGAACAGTATGTCCTATTTGGCTGCATTAGCTGGTTTATCCCAGGAATACAACGTTGCAAGAGATGGAATAAGTCTCGAAATTTATGGTTACTCTCATAAAATTGATATTTTATCGGACAAGCTTATTGATACTTTGACTAAATTTGTCAGTAGATCTGACATTGGTGATAACGAAATAATTTGGAATGATAAGAGACTCGAAAGATTTGACATCTTGAAGGAAAAAACTTTGAGAAGTTTCAAAAATTTCGGTTATTCAGTTCCTTACAATCAAGTCGGACCAATCATCTCTGGACTGATCAATGAAAACGCTTGGTTAATTGATGATCAAATTGCTTGCTATCAAAACGTTACATATGATCATTTGAAGAACTTCGCATTCAATTTGTTCAGCCTTTGTCAATTGGAAATATTGGTCGTAGGTAACATCGACAAGGTGAAGACTTTGAAGATATCTAACGAAATCGAGGAGAGATTCTTTCACAAGAAAGACTCCAAATCGTTATCAACATCACTCACAAATTCTCAATTTACCAAAGGTCGTTCTTTGAGTCTTCCCTTGGATGAGAGTTACCAATACGTCAAATTGAACGATGATCCAAAGAATATCAACTCATGTATCGAGATGTTCATTCAAACGGGTGAAATCTCCAAATCAAGCCGTGATAGATTACTCACTGAATTGATTTCTCAAATCCTTCACGAACCATTTTTCAATAGATTGAGAACTCAAGAACAATTAGGTTATGTTGTATTCTCTGGGCTAAGAGAAACAAGGACAACTTTTGGCCTAAGACTATTGGTTCAATCGGAGAGATCAACTACCTATCTTATGAAGAGAATCAACAAATTCTTGAATGAAAAGATGTCAACTTTTTTCAACGAAGAACTTGACGAGGAAGAATTTCAAAAGCACGTTAATGCCGTTATTCAAAAGAAACAATTGAAAGTTAAGAATCTGAAAGAAGAGAAATCAAGGTACTGGAATAGGATTGCTACTGGATTTTACGATTTCAATAGACGTACCGAAGATGTTGAGCTCTTGAAAGATATCAAATTGAAAGAGTTGATCGAATTCTACAATAAGAAGATCTTGGATGATACTTCAAATGGTAAACTGGTCGTTCATTTAATTAGTCAATCTGTACCAATTGTTAAAAAGAACAGTTTCATCTTTGATTCAATTTCAAATTACTGTTACTCAAATGATGTTGAAATCAAAAACAACACCGATTTGTCCAATTTAATTGACGAAAAAGTCACCGATGAATCTATCGTTACCAAAGAGTTCTTGAAGGAGATATTTGAAGATGCAAAGGATAAATTGAGCGAATCCATTCCAGCATTTGCTAAACTGGAATCTCAATTAATTGAATACATCATAGAAGAAATCAATTTAGACTACAACAAGTTGCCAATTGATGGTGTAAAGAGCCATTTAATCGACAACATTGGTGATTTCAAAGCCAAAGTTCCACTCACTTCAGCTGCTTACCCACTTGTAGACCTTAAGGAGTTCTCGGACGAGTCAATAAACCCTAAACTATAAAAACACGATTACCGAAAGTTCTCTTCGTTTCCCTAGAGCATAGACAATACATAATTATCATAGTTAACAGCTATATAATATTCATTTTCAAAAAGCCCCACTACATATATATATATATATAAATCTAACTTTGATCGACAAGTTACTTCCTTGCACCGCAAAAGTGCTTAGATAGCGAAAGTCTTTTTTTTGCTTTTTTAGTATGGGGTTGCTCATTTGAGTCTAGTTTATTTTGCAGATAAGGGATAGTAAGTTCAAGTAGATGGGGAAGATAAACTACAGTGTGGTTTAGATATTCGAACCACTGAACAGTATGACAGATCAGCGCGACAACAGACGCAGTGAAAGACTGCTGCGATTACCACCTGAACCTTTGATTCATATCTCCGACGAGGAAACTCCGTTGCTTGCGGGTCAATCAACAGAGCCGATCGTAGAGGATGGCTTATATGCCAATGACGACGACAACAGAGCATATAAAAGGTTCATTTATGGGTTGGGATCAAAGAGATCTTTGATGTATTTAGGTATTGGCATAGTTGTGCTATTCTTGGTTAACTTAATATATGTTCTCAAATATGGCGTGACTGTAATTCAAGAAACAGTCATCCTTGGTTTACCCGAGGTTACTAGGCTAGAGATAGCACCCAACGGGGTTGAGTTCGACTGTGATCTAGGTGTGAAATTTGATTATAATATGGCCAATTCTTGGTATCAAAGAATTGTCGGTAAGTCACTAGGCGCCGTTGGAGTGGTTGAGATAGATGCCAACGGTAAGATTGAGGTCTTTGGAAGTTTGAATGAAGAAGTTGATTACTCGCTTCATCTATTGAATCTTGATCTATCGGAGCAGAAGTCGTTCAAAGTGGATTTAAGACAAGGAATTGTCAGTCAATTCCACATCAAGGATGCTTTCATGCAACTAAATGCAGAAGGCTTGAGCTCTTTTATCAATATACTTTCCAAGATTCAAAATGAAGAAATAAATAAAGTCAGTTTCAAAGCCCAAGTCTACAATAGCGAAGTCAGACACAAGTGGCTCAATTTACACTTCAAACAGTTGAATCTTGCTGCCAGTTTTGAATTTGACTTATCAGCTTTTAGAGGTGCTTTAATGGATCAAGTAAAACTCAAAGACTTAATGATTTTGGCTGCCTCAGGAGATAGCCATTCGATGTACGAATATAAAATATTGTCAAATATCTCTCTTCCAAGATACCCCCAACTTCCTTATTTTGATATGAAATTCACAACTCTGTGGAATATGTCCATCTTAGATTGTGCTATGTCCAAAACCAATTTATTTGATTTACAAATTGATCCGTTCAAGATTGAACAGTTCAATGATGGCGACGAGGAAACCATATCAATTCCGACTATTTTATATCTGCCAAAAATAGACGATTCTTTGACAGTCGCCTGCAAAGATGGTAGTATAAAAATAAGTCCAATAAACGAATTTGCTCAGAATTTAATGAGTGCAATGGTGGACGTTGAATTGTTTTGCTCTGGATCCAACAAAAATGACTTTGAAGGTGTTCCCAGTTGGATTCATAGCCTGATTACAAATATTGATATCCCAATCAATATCTCATCATCCATGGTATCAATACCTCCCCTTGGTAATGATTCTGTTGTCAAAGAAATATCTTTGAATTCGGTATCTTTAGAGATTGATGATCACGGAACTCCCTTATTGAGCTCAAATCTGGACGTTTATTTTGATTTGCCAATGTTTATCAAGAATATCACTAATATCAATATTACTGAGGTGAAGGGAGTTTTGAATATCCTGAATGACAATGAATCCACTGACAAGATTGCTGATCTAGAGCTACCAAATTGGCAGGGTTCACATTTCAATTCTGATAGTGTGTGTTTTAACTTGAATGCAAAAAATTCGATTATGCACATTTTCAACACCACTTCAATAGCCAGGATAGTTGACGATATTATCAACAATAGCGGTAATGTAAAGAGTATACAATTCGAAACTTCTGCTGATTTGGATCTCAGAGTTGAGTCAATTTTGATAAATTCTACTTTCTATTCTATTCAGAAAGATCACTTGCACGTTGAACTTCCAGTTGATGGAGCATTGGGTAATGTGTTTGAAAACATCACTGCAAGACTCGATAATATGATAATGATGGATTCTTCCGAAGATTCAGTTTCACTGCTGATTGATTTAGAGGTGCTGAACCCCTTCAGTATTGACTTGACTTCAGGTGCAGCCATGAGTTTTGATATGTGGTATAACGAGTCTCGATTAGGAAGAATGGAACTGAGTCCGTTGGCTGGTCTGGGTAACGAATTCATTAACGCCACGGGTCTCTTGTTTGTCAAAGTCGATACACCTCAGAGTAAAGTTCAGTTCGAAGAGATGATGGGCCGTTATATTTCCGGGAATAGACCATATGTTACATTGAGTGGTCATGATAACACTATTCCTGGTTGCCCTTCCTTATCCAAGGTTTTGTCCGAACTATCACTTAGATTTACATTACCTCAACTGGAGCCACCAGCTGAAATTTCTCGCGTCGAAGCTGAAGGTGAATCCAATGAAGGAGAGTTTGAAACTAAATCGTCGGCTTTCCTTCTTAAATCTACAATGCATCTGATGTCGTCGCAGATCGAGCTAACAGTCTTCAATCCAATAAGTAATCATGAAATCTTTGTTGAAATCATTGAGGCGAAGGCCGAATACGAAGGTACCACATTAGCATATATTAGCAAAGGGGAGAAACTTGTGATCTTGCCGGGGGTTTACACAACGCCAAAGATACCTGTTACTTATTCGACGAATGGTATGGGAGGTGAACTTTTAAGAAAGTATCTCAATGGCGATTTAGAGATCGATGCAAGTGCTATATTGAAGATACGCTTGGGAGATCTCGAAATAGAGATATTATACCAAGGAAGTGGATTAACTGCTGATATCAGGCTATAGGTCATATATATATATATCAATAAAAATACTTCTTGTAACATCTCAGAGATAGACTATTTACCCCACAAAAAACACCACACGTTAAACGCGGCACAGCGCTGCCCCGGAATTTAAGGGTGGGGACTGGTGCGCGGTGTTTGTTTTTGGCGGTGGGACGTTCGTCCCGTGCGGGAGGAAAAGTTGATCACTGGCGGGAAGAGAATCAGGGAACCCCCATAAAGGTGCCTTTGCTGGCCTAGATTTTGTATATCTGTGGAGTTTATTGGCTGTTATAACTTGATCTAATACTTTTTGTTGTCATCAAGAGCTAAATTACACTTCTCAAAAGGCACTTTTTGTTCTTGTTTATAAATCATGAGCGGTAACGAAATTGCTGAAATAGAGGAACCTCATATTCCTGGAAACTACTCTGCAAGAAAACAGAATAGATGGATTCCCGCTACTGCAATCTTACCACCAACCAATACCCTATTGAACAGAGTTGATACTTCATCTCCTGTTCTTGTTGCCCCTTCCTCTCCAGAATTATCGAAAGTGGATCAACTTGCCGTCCCAAGGCAAGTTCATAAGGACGAAGATGAAATCCATAAATCCGTCAATCAGTTCCATGTTTCCCCAGCTCAAATGTACTCTACAGAATCTGGTAAACTGTATCACGCCGGTTCGATTTGTCTTGTATTAGTAGGAGTTCCTGCACGAGGTAAGACAAACTTATCCATTTCTCTATGTCGTTATTTGAGATGGCTTGGTGTCAAGGCAAATCTATTTCATATGGGTGATTATAGAAGGGAAAGAGCCAAGGATGTATCCAACGAATTTTTTGATCCGAAGACAGAGAGCAAAGAAGCTTCAAAGATTCGTAAGGAGTTGACAAATGTAGTTATCAACGATATGCTGTCATTTTTTTCGAATGACAACGGTCAAATAGCAATCTATGATGCTGTCAACGGTGTAAGCTCGGAAAGAATCGAGTTGGCGAAGAGATTATCTGACAAAAACATTAAAGTTATCTTCATTGAAAGTTTAATCGATGATACAGATCTTTTAGAAAGAAATATTGCTGACGCTGCTAAGTCACCGGATTATCTCAATTGGGAAGAAAAAGAAGCAGTTGAAGATTATAAAAAAAGAATTGAAATGGTAAACCACTCTTACGAGGAGATGTCTCCAAACGAGAACCTTACTTATATTAAGTTCATCAACTTTGGCGAGAGGTTGTTAGTCAACAAAGCCCAACATGATTTCTTAACCACAAGAATAATATTTTTCTTGATGAATTCAAAGATCAAGACGGGGTCAATATATTTTGCCCGTTGTTCTAATAATAAGTTAAGTTTCAAAAGTGATCCTGCGTTGGATAATAAAGGACAAGAATATTCGGACAAGCTATCGGCTTCTTTATTAAAACATATAATGGATTCCAAAAAATTGACAGATGAAAAGGATGTCAGTAAATTTTTAAGTGTATGGACTTCAACGCGTCAAAGAACTGCTCAATCAGCCCAAGTATTTAGAGATATTGGAATAAAAACTCTTCATAGACCAGAATTGACTCAACTAAATCCTGGTGATGCCGAAGGCCTTACCGAAGCTGAACTAAAGGAAAAATTGCCTTCGGATTACGAGGCTTATAGATTAGATCCTTATCATCAAAGATTTCCAAGAGGGGAAAGTTATCATGATTTGGCAGTCAAATTTGAGCCGTTAATCTTAGAAATAGAAAGGATGAGTAATGATATTTTAATCATAGCCGACGAAACAGTAATAAGAGTATTCTACGGTTATCTCATGTCTTCTTCTTGTGCCGATATTCCTTTCTTAAGATTCCCCCAAAACGAAATTGTGAAGATCACTTACAGTGCCTACGCAAATCATGCCATAAGGATCTTAATCGACGGTGTTCAAAGTGATTAACATTATAATAGACTGTTTCATTTGTACGTATTCATGCAGTTTTACTTCATTTTTTGTTGAGTGGGTTCTTTATAAGTTATCATTGCTATGATTCTCATAATTCTATTTCTTTTTCTTGCCTTCGTATATATATTTTTTTGTGTGTTTCAATTTTATTTATTTTTATTTCTATTTCATTCTATTTCCATTAGCTACCTTTCATATATCTTTATTTAATTATTTATTGTCAACAATAAATGCATCTGTCTATTTACAAAACTCAAGAAGAGATCCAATTTATCCTTTGATTCCTTAACGAATTTGGGTTTCTTCCCCATGAATCCTTGACACAAGTCCAATCACATATCTTCCAAGTTACAATCCACTCAATGAATCCAATGTCTCTGGCTATCGATATTATTGTAAAATATGTAGCTCCTAATACCGAACCGAATAGTACACCAACGACAACTTGATAAACTGAGTGATAGCTCAAGTAATACCTTGAAAACATTACCAATAATGTAGTACCATATAAACCGAATAACCCTATCTTCTTTTCAGCCGTGCAAATATCGTTCCATTGATATATGAGTTTCAACGAAAAATACATTGACATAAATCCCATGAACTGACTATGAGCGCTAGGCATTCCGTACCCAGTACCATTAGTGTCTGGTCTCTCAAAAGCCAGTATGTATTTAATGACATTGTTGATTATATCATTGACAACCTGTCCTCCTGCAATGATTATACATTCGATCTCCCTTGTAGTAATGAACCACGAAAAGTAAAATATCAGGATTCCAATTGGATACAGCGACCAGAGTGCAAGAAAAAGAGAGAAAATATTGTCTGGATCGTACAGAATATGTGTATGATCAAATGATTCAAGCTGTCCCATTGATTGAATAGCTTCTAGAGTCGAATTCGTATGAAATCTTACACTAACCCACCTTAAGGGATAAAACAATTGCTTTTGATAAATTTGATGCTTTTTTTAACAGCGTGCTGGTTTCCAGGCGGTGTTTATTTTTATTTTATATATTCATATTATATTTATGAGGCCACTGCAGGTCAGCTTTGTTGTTGTATTTGTAGGTCAATATGGTCATATAATTTGGTACCTCTGGGTCTATTGTTGTTGTAAGCTAAGATTGGTGTCCAACTGGTACGGTCACGCCTCTTAAATCCAGAATCGAACGCCAATATGGGTGTACATAGCTGCACCTTCATAACCAGGGGTAAAAAGCTAAGAGTGAATGAAGCCAGGACTCATGACTGAATGATAAATGCATCATTATTATGTATATAAACAATTAAGCCCGAACAGCTCACTCTTTTCAATATGGATAAAGACTACAGTAAATTGGCAATGGCTTGGCTCATTAGCCAGAAATACTGAACTGTTATAGGCTGTTAAATTTGCTCATTTAATTTGAGCAGTATATATATATATATAAGCTGGTTGACGTAAACACAAAGGGTTCATATACATCTGCTCTTCAATTCCTGCTGCAACAAAGCATACCATCTATATTGATCCAGAGCACGAGGGATATTGCTATTAAAATGGACATGTCATCATCATCATCTTCATCATCATGTAAGATTTCAATGCTTTGGAATTGGTACACGATAGACTCATGTTTCATTGCTAGGTCATGGCATAATACCACCAAGGGGATGTTTATCGGATCATGTGTTGGGTGTGCATTTCTGGTTATAAGTGCACAATGGTTGCACCGTATTGGCCGGGAATACGACGCTTCTATCGTCAGGAGAAAAACTTTGCGAAAACTTTCGAATCTGAAGATAGGAGAAGACGAAGATAATGTTTATTCTAGGGAGTCACTCAACTATTTTCAGGAAAGTTACCTACCGGTCTTAGATACACTATCGCACGCTTGGATCTGGAATTTCATGAGTAGTAATCAAAACCCAGAAGATGTATATCCTAGTTTTGCTGATCATCTTTTAAGATCATTATTATTTACAGTTCAGTGGACCGTCAGTTATATTGTCATGTTGCTCTTCATGTACTATAACGGATGGATCATTATCAGTTGTATTGTTGGGGCATTTTTAGGAAGATTAATTTTCAACTATGAACCTCTAGCCACGAACTGTGGATTGTCATATGACAAGCAAGACAACGATCGCAAATGCTGTATGTGAGTTTACCTGATGCTGTCGTGGCTTCTACGTAGTTCTATATATAGATATATATAATATATATATATAAATCACCACTCCTACGCGTCTTCTATTGATTATTATTTGATTGTAAGGATATATGACGCAAAGGGGAGGTAGTGCTGTGCTCAGCCTGATTCTTGGCGTCCTCTTTCTCCTTTTTCTACCCCACCATTTGCGTGACCCCGGGGCCGGGTGGAGGGTTTCTGTGCTGTGCCACCTCACATATATATATATGTATATATGTATATATAGCTAAGCTGTGTAACAATTAACACGTAAGTGATTCATGAAATGGAATATATATATATATATATATATATATGGTAACATAAATGTATTTCTGTCATGTTCCTTCTACGGACGGTCCCCTGGTGGAACGATCGGACTCAGCTCACGAAACATTGTAGCGGGTGAATAATTCTACCTTGGTTGATGATTACAAATATCCCTATACCACGTAGCATTGGACGTCAGCAAAACAGGAATTGATTCCAAACAGGTCTAGACGCATAATTATTGATCGTCGATCTATTATGACGGTGAACTGTTCATAATCTATATAAATATATATTCCCGTAATATCTACACCCCACTAATATATATATATATATTTAAACCAATACTCAGCAAGTAATAGGGGATCACCGCTAGTAGTAAGGGGGGTATATTGAATTCAATAAACAGTCTTTTGAGAACAGATTTAATAAGAATTGTTATATCCGTGTATACTGATTACATCAGAAGCGTGTAGAACATTATTGATTAGACTCCAATGAACAATAGGTGTGTTCTTGCGCAGTATTGCAGCACCCAAAACGGAAAAAGTACCAGAAATGCCTCAATTTATAGATGAAGCTAACTAGAGGCAAATCAATGGGTACCTTTCCGTATAGGGTAATTACATAGAAGAGGGTGCATAACAAAAAAAATGGGGTACATGAACTCCCTGACAGCGAAAGGTTTTATAGTTTAGCGTTGCAGAATGTTATCCCCGGCGACATATATATATATATAAAGGCCTATATATATATATATATATCTCGATATCTATCTCGATATCTTTCTTGATACATCTTCCCTTTTTTATAGCCTGAAACTGATTAATAACTATCTTTTACTCAAAAATGTGGAATAAAATAGTTAAATTCCAAGTTCCTGACAAGTTCTTACTGGAACATAAGTTTAAAGGTAAGACCTTGACTCACTTGGTGGTTGCCCTTTCGGCATTATCCATTTTCTTCTTTGGTTATGATCAAGGTTTAATGTCTGGTGTCAACTCATCGCCCGATTATGTCAATAAAATGAAATTTGGTTACGTCAACGACGATGGTTCAGTTACCGTCACCAACTCTACTAAGCAAGGTGGTATTGTGGCCGTCTATTATTTTGGAACCTTGTGGGGTTGTCTCTTTGGTGGTTTTATGTCTGACAGAGTTGGAAGAATAAAGTCTATCGCCTTGGGTGCTTTCATCGCTGTTATTGGTGCCTCTCTCCAATGTTCTGCCAAGAATACAAGTTGGATGGTAGGTGCTCGTTTTTTCAATGGTATTGGTACAGGTATTTTGAATGCTGTCGTTCCGGTATATACTTCGGAAACTGCTGAAGCAACCTCGAGAGGTGCCTATATCTGTCTTGAATTCACTTTAAATATTTTTGGTGTTGTTGTAGCCTATTGGTTAGAGTTTGGTTTATCATATGTTGACAATGGTTATAGTGCATTCAGATGGAGATTTCCCATTGCATTTCAAATCATTCCTCTTTTACTTTTATTCTTTGTCTGTTGGGCATTCCCTGAATCTCCAAGATGGTTAATAAGAAATAAAGAAAACGAAAGAGCAAAAAGTCTGTTAGTCAAGATGCGTGGGGAGGAGCAAGGAACAAAAGAATTTGAAGATATCATTATATCCCTATCATATGAAGAAGCATCAGCTTTATCGTCTAATTATATCTCAATGTTCTTTGATTGGTACAAGGGAAGTGACGAACAGGTTTCTAGAGCCAAGAAATTACACATTGCTAGACGTGTCCAGCTTGTCATTTGGTTGCAAATTCTTCAGGAATGGATTGGTATCGCAGGTATTACCGTTTATCAAATTGACATCTTCTCTCAAGCTGGATTCGATTCAAAGAAGTCACAATGGTTATCAGGTTTGAACAATATTTTCTATTGTATTTCTACTCTTTTCCCTGTGTACACTATTGACAAATGGGGTAGAAGGTTTACATGTTTCTGGGGTGCAATTGGACAAGGTATCGCATTATTTTTAGCTGGTGGATTTTCTAAAGCCCAACAAAACAATCCAACCAGCACAAGTTATGGTGCCGCTTCTGCTGCATTTGTCTTTATTTATACGTCTATTTTCGGTGCCACCTGGTTGATGGTTCCATGGATTATCCCTGCTGAATACTTTCCATTAGAAGTTCGTGCTCAAGGTAATGCTTGGGGTGTGTTTGGTTGGTCTATCGGAAATGGTTGGTTGACTCTTTTGTGTCCAATAATGTTCAACGCTATTGCAGAAAAAACTTTATATATCTTCGGTGCTTGTAACTTTTTAGGTATTATTGTCGTCTATCTCTTCTACCCAGAAACTGCTAACAGAACATTGGAGGATATCGATTTCTTATTTTCTAGTAGTTCTTGGTTAGCTAGTCAATCTGAGTTCGAATTCCAGAAATATCTATCAGAAAAAGCTGCCGAAGATAGGACTTTCAATAATAAGCATGAAAATGAACACATTGAATCCAAAGATCTCGAAAATGATTCCGATGTCCTCAGCAGTTGAGAAGATACAATCAACTTAGTTTGCTTTTGTAAAATTCGTTTCAAAATTATTACTCTATAGTCTTTTAATTTTACAGTTAATTATAAATAATAGTAGAGAGACACAATTAATTTCAAATATACTCATCAAAAAATTTACCCCATTCTTCTTTCCATTTATTTCTTTGTATATCGTTTATCCAGGCACCATCTAATCCATTCATACAACATTGTTTTAAATCGGCAATGGTACATCCGAAAGAATCGGCCATCATTGTCCAGGCAATGGTTGGGTCGGAGAAATGTAGGGTTGGGTCGTCTGAATTTGGATGAACTTTGAGACCCAGTTTAACCATTTCTTTGATAGGATGCTTTTGAGACCATTCTTCTGGTTTCAACGTCCTTAGATAATAAGAGTTCGTGGGAACAACTGTAAACGTTATACCTTGTTTGAGGAGTTGTTGAACGAGTCCGGGATTATCAATCACAGTGTAACCATGATCTATTCTGTCAACTTTCAAAGTATTGAGTGCATACTCTACATTATTCCATGGGGTACCATACTCACCAGCGTGTGCAGTTAATTTGAAACCATGCGCTTTCGCTTTTTGATATGCTTCAACAAATAACTGTGGAGGCCTGCTTGTTTCCCTGTAGTCTATTCCAAGACCTATGACGTTGGGATTTGGATATTGTATCATCCAATCCACTACTTTTACGGAATGCTCAACGGGTGATTCTCTATCAATACAGCAAATTAATTTACTCTGGATACCATGTGATTTCTCCATGTCGTCAATAGCCTTCACTATTGCATCTTGTGCTTCTTTGTACGGAATACCAGAGACAAGTACTGCACCGGAGGGGTTCCAAAAGAATTCGGTATACAGCACGTTATGAGACTTGGCATCTTCCAAATATTCCGACGTTAACCTATATAAATCTTCTGGGCATTTGATCAATTTCTCATCAAGAGCCCTAAATACCCTCAGGATTCCAACAGGCTTTTCACCCCTTGTATAGAAATCTTCAACCTCTTCGTCTGAGCATGGTTTACCCTGTCTATTATTCAAGGATTCCAATGTTGATCTCCTAATGGTACCATACAAATGGCAGTGCAGTTCAACTTTAGGAATTCTGTGACAGAATTTGATCAATTCTTCCTTTGTAAAAGCCATTTTCGGTTACGAAAACAATCAAGTATATATATATATATGATCAGAGACTCTGTGTCTCTTACTAATGTAAGAGCGTGGATAAATACCTTACAGCATTAATAAATATGTGATACTTGGGACTCATCCGTGATAAGTCCAGCTCCTTGCATCTCGGCCGAGGGTAGCTCTAGCGTATGCACTGAAGATCTAAGCACTTGGTAACCTTATCTTATCTTGAGCGGCGGAGCTTCTTTCATTTACTCAAAGTAGAGCATATCTATAAAGCCAATGTAAAAGTATTTGAGTCAAAAATACTAGGCATGATACACTACTATTACTCAGGGTAAAAAAGTTGGTCTAAAAACATATCATGATCCAAGACTATCAAATTCCCGTTTGGCTAGACTGCGATCCAGGTCAGGATGATATTGTAGCCATAACACTCGCCGCAAATAATCCACATATTAACCTTGTCGGCATATCAACAGTTCATGGAAACTCTTCACTGAAGAACACAACACGCAATTGCCTGCAATACTTAACAGCAATCAGAAAGACAGATATTCCCGTCTTCCCTGGTTCACCTATTCCAATCGAAGGTGATCCACGTTACTGCCCAGAGGTACATGGTTCGACAGGTCTAAATGGATCTCAGCTATTACCAGAACCCATCGTGGGACCCCAAGATGAATTATTGTTCCATGGTTACTTATGTGACGTTATCAACAAGTACGAAAATGAAATTACGATATGTGCAATTGGTCCTCTAACCAATATTGCTCTTTTTTTCAGGAAGCATCCGGAGTACAAATCCAAGATCAAGTTTCTCTCTATTATGGGAGGTGCTTTCGAAACGTCGAATTACAAAAAAGCGGCCGAGTTCAATATATCTTGTGACATGTTTGCAGCCAGAGAAGTATTCACTGATCAAACACTAGCTTCCAAAATAGTATTAGCTCCCTTGGACTTGACTAGAAAGGTAGTCGCCAATGCTGAAAGAAGACAAAAGCTTCTAGGTGAAGTAAATAAGGAATCCACATCGCTGTTTAGAAATTTAGTGTATCAACTTCTAACGTCTATGTACGAAAGAATCAAGCAGCGTCGTGGTAAGGATTACGAGGGACCCAGTTTACATGATCCTGTTGCGATAGCTGTGCTGTTGCATATGTATAGCGTCGATGACAACTTGAATTTCTGCTATGCGGAGTTTCCCGTTGACATTATCACCGAAGGAGAGATGGAAGGTGCCACCATCAAGGCCACCAGAGGTCCTTGTTGTAAAGTCTTAAACCATATGAACGTGGAGCATTTTTGGACTTTGATCTTCGAAGCGTACGATACGGCCGAGATCGTCGCTGCTTGTTAATAGAATCTATATAGGTAAGTACACGTATTCAAGAAGCAATTTTACTAGAATGCATATCTAATAAGTCGTATGTAAAAGTAAAACGACCGTAAGGTTTTACTTTGACTCGTAACAGATCGTACATTGTTTCCAGCTGCTGTAGCCTGCCCCAATGTATATATCACCAAACATAAGGAAAATTAAGGCGAAGACAAGAGAGAGCGGCATCTTCAATGGAGAAATAACCCGAAAAATTGCTTTTTTATGCCCTCTTGAAAAGTTTTCGGCCGAGATTTCGAGGAAGTAGAGTCAATTGAGTGATAAGGTTAGCGATAAGGGAAAACGCTTAACTAAAAGTTTTTTAATTTAAATTGGACCATATATCTCTCTGGTCAAACGATGATGTGTTCTAGCTTTGTACTTGTAATTGTCATTGCTATATTATCTAACTTACTATCATATCAAATATGTCTACAGAGGAAACTGTCTCGACGGCAGAAGCAAAGAAAGATAGCTCATCGTCTTTCGAACAAGTTGAAAAAGATTTAGGTGTTTCCGTACCTTTCATCAATGAGTCAAGTTTATTTAAAAAGATCGACATGCATTTGTTGTTCCTCATGATGTTCACATATGGTTTCCAATTTATGGATAAACTTGCTCTTTCATCTGCTGCTGTTTATGGTTTGAAGAAAGAATTACATTTACACGGTACACAATATTCATGGACTTCTTCTGTCTTTTACTTTGGTTACCTTCTCGGTAACATTATCGTAGCTAGAATAATTCAAATTGTCCCAACATCCAAGCTTGCCTCAATCTCAGTTTGTTTATGGGGTATCTGTTTGGCTTGTACAGCTGGTTGTACTACTTTTGCCACTTTGATGGTTGCTAGATTCTTTCTCGGTCTTCTTGAAAGTGTTGTCTCTCCTACCTTTGTTTTCATGACTTCAATCTGGTGGAAACAAAACGATAGATCTGCAAAGACTGGTCTTTGGGTCGCTGGTAATGATATTGGTTCCTTTGTATCTTCATTCATTATTTTCGGGCTTGGCCACATCAATGGCTCTATTAGTGTATGGCAAATTATCTTCATCCTCTATGGTCTTTTAACATTTCTTTGGAGTTTCGTCTTATTTTTCTTCTTACCGGACTCACCTCAAACTGTTAAATGGCTTTCCAAGGACGAAAAGGATTATCACAAGGCAAACGTCGTAGGATCGACTGTTGCTCACCAATGGAGTTGGGTTCAAGCAAGGCAATGTATTGTTGATCCAACACTCTGGGTACTTATCATCACCGTCTTTTTAGGTATCTTCCCCAACAGTGGTTTAACTTCTTACGGTTTTATCATTCTTAATGATTTCGGATTCTCTGCTATTCAAACCTCTTTGATCAACATTCCTGCCTCTCTAATCGCTTGGATTGCTATCGTAGGATCAGGTTACATTGGAACCCGTTTCAAGAACACCAGATGTTTGATGATTTTTGTTGTCAATATCATCTCCATCGTTGGTGGTTTGATGTGTTACAAATGTCACACCAAAGGTGCTAAGTTGGCAGGTTATTTCTTAGTCAGTGTTCAACCTGCTGTCTACCCTCAAGCCTTAGCTCTTGCAGCCTCAAACTTCAGAGGTACCACCAGAAAATCAATTGCAAACAGTACTCTTTTCGTTATTTATTGTGCTTCGAGTATCGCTGGTCCTCAATTGTTCAAGTCTACAGATGCTCCAAATTACTCACCTGCTTTTTTGGCTTGGGTAATCTGTTTCTGTATCCTTGCTCTCCATACTGCTATAATGGCCGCCTATTTCTCCTACAGAAATAAAAAACAAGCTGAAAAGGAACAAACACTTCCTGAAGGTGATATTTCAGAACTCGCTGAATACATGGATCCAACCTTCAGATTTAGCTTTTAATTTACCCTGAATTTATACTCGATTTTACTTTAATACTTTCCATATTTATGACCCTATACTTCTGTAAATCTTCTAAGCTGGTTTCCTTAACGAACTGGCTCCTCGGATATAAACATAATCAATTCCGGATGATGCCTTTAGTCGCCGGCTCAAAATACATCTAATTTGTTAATGAGTTAAGGCTTTTTAAAATCAAATTTAGAGCATATATATACTGGAGGGGTTCGCAATGAATTATATGAGTAACACAGATGAAACATATATATTCCAGGCACTTGCTTCTATAGTGTTTCTTCACGCTCCTTAGAACTCAGCTAAAGACTCACGCATAACTCCATTTTATCCTCAACCGACTTTGTAAAATCCTTTTCATTAATATATATATATATACAGCATCTCGGTAGGTGGATCAACCGCCTCCCCGGCCAGGGATCTGTGGCTGTTGCGGGGATCTGTGGCTGTTGCAGGGATCGGAGTTACTGGGCGGAGAAAGAGCTGCCATCCTTGGAATCCGCTAAATATCTGTATGCGTGAGGGGTCATCGGTCAAACTTTTACCGAGAACTATAAGCAAATCACCTTATCGTATATAAAGAGCGATTCCCAACTTTTTGGTAACCTCTTAGTTATACCGGTCTACACTTCAAGTCTTCTTCAACTGTATCCAACTCAGTCTCGTTATTATCTCTTTTTTTTACTCAATTGCATAACCCGTATGTTGCTGTTCAAGTGTTTTACAGCTCAATCAAGAGTATTATCTACCAGAACTTCTCTGGCTCCTATAGTGTCGCTTCAAGGTCACATTAGGCTTTCATCCACCATATCTACAAAGGCAATTGTATCTTACAATTCACCAGATGGCAAAACTTTGGATTGGAGATTGGAGGATGTGGAGGTCAGGTCTGATCTCAAATCCCATGAGGTTTTGGTTGAAATAAAAGCTGTTGGCATCTGTCATACAGATCTTGCATTTGGACGTGATGTTCCCCATCCAAGAATTCTTGGACATGAGGGCTCTGCGATCGTTAAGGCCGTTGGGGAAAAGGTCACCGCGGCGAAAGTTGGCGATCCTGTCTTGCTTTCTTACAATTTTTGTAATGAATGTAAACCATGCATGAGTCACAATACCGCTTACTGTTCAGAGTTCTTATCTCAAAACAACATTGCAGGAACTGATCCTGAAAAGGCATTTAGCAAAGGAGATACTGAAATCAGTGGTAACTTCTTTGGTCAATCATCGTTTGCTCAAATCTCTGTTGTCAGCGAAAATTCAATTGTCAACGTCAAGGAATTTAATCTGACCGAAGATCAACTATTGCACTTGGGTCCCTTAGGTTGTGGTATCCAAACTGGTGCAGGCGCCATCGCCATTGCAGGCGAAGCGAAAAAGGACGAGAGCTGTGTAGTTTACGGTTTAGGGGGTGTTGGTTTTGCAGCACTTATGTCCGCTAAGATTGCCGGTGTCAACCCTTTAATTGCTGTAGATATAAATGAAGAAAAGTTAGAAATTGCAAAGGAATTGGGTGCTACTCATGTCGTCAAAGCCGGTAACGATGATGAGGTTCATGAGAAAATCGTCAGCATTACCAATGGTGGAAGTGATCTTGCGTTTGAGTGTATTGGAGGGGCAAGATTTGTAGAGAATGCTATCAACAATGCAGGCTTGAGGGGTAGGATTGTATTCTCTGGCTTTGCAGAAGAGACTATCAAAATCCCAATGTTTCCATTTATGATGGCAGGTAAGCAGTTAATTGGCTGTGTGGAAGGTAATGCAAATTCTCATACTTTCATCCCTCAAATGATTGAATGGTTTAAAGAAGGCAAGTTCCCGGTTGACAAATTAGAGAAACTATATGCTGTATCTGATTTCCAAGAAGCATTGGATGATATGAAAGCAGGTAAAGTAGTCAAGCCTATTCTTAAATTTTGATATGGATATATGCACTTAAATAGTTTCAGAAGTATAGTTGATATTTTTTTATATATTATGGACGTAATAAAATTATGAACTCTAATTCTTAGAAATCATGGATCGGTTTGTCGATGGATTATCGCGTAAGGGACATCTATTCTCCCTATTCGAATAGTAACTATCAGTATTGTTATTCTCCTAATAACTTGAAAATTACATAAACCTTCAGCATATTGTATAACTACAATTCGTCACTTCTTCGTATATTGAAGTTCAGCTTAAAGCATATTGATGTATGTCTCGTAGGCTGTTTCGTTTTCTACTAAAATTGTTTTTGTAGTCTAATTTTAATGCAAGTGCTGAAGTTAAACATCTAGATCAGCGGTTGTACGAACTTGCTAATAAGGTATATATTCTCACCTGTGCACATTGAAGTCCTTCAAAAACATGATAAGAAAACCCTCGGAGACGCCTTCTGGATGGAGTAAAATAAGCAATCAATAGTCACTTCAATGCTGCCATTATTTTCAATTCTACAAATCAGCATCTCCCGACCTTTATTTGTTAACATTAAAGGAACCAATCAGCTTTGTATCTCCAATACAGGGCTGCATTTTTAAACTTCACTTGAAGATAAGATTTTCACCGAATTTTCGGAGGGAGATGTGCGATATAGTTGGGGAAGTTGTGAATTCTCAGTCAGTAATAAGTAGTAATTCAGTTGGATCAATAAATGAATATAACAAAAGCTAGCGAGGTAGGATATAACTAGAGAGATGAACTGAAGAACATGCTGACTACTTAAAGGAATAAATGGTGCGTCGGTGTTGATTTGTCGGGTTCCAAGTAACAAGTGGGACAAGACTGCAGAAGACACGACATATAAAAAATCACACGGAAATTGTTTCACTTCTAGGTCACAAGCAGTCCAGGTAGATAAATGCTCAACTCTAAATGTGCTATCTATACGCTTATTTGTCCCTCTTAAAGAATTTATAAGCTCTGTTTTGAATGATGAACGTACCATACCCAACAGCCTCCTCAGAGTATACGAGGTGAAAAACAATCTCCAACTTCCGAGTCCATCAAATTGGATTTTTGACAGAATGCTATGTTTCCATGGGTATAAGTTGTTTAATAGAATAAACTCCTTAGTACCTTGGATACAAACCTAAGTAACTCAGGTTTGAAAAACAAAAAAAAGGCGATTTCACCGGATAGGGGCATACAGATACAAGTCTACAACAAGAAACGAGCAAGATACGAGTTCCCTAAAGGACACCTGACTATCATTCTTCGATTTCACTTGGTGGACGCACCCCATTTTCTCTAAACTGTTATCGTATTCGCATGATTCTCCGTTGCCTTCCTCCACAGTTCGGAATACATCTGGGTAAAGTATAGAAGCGAATTCATAAACTTACTCTGTCTACTAAGAGTAATGTAGTGGACATACGAGAGATAAACACAGTGAACATTGATAATGACACCACCACCAACACCTCCCATATATCGATTTGGTGCAAAAAGGGGTAGGAGCAAAGACAAAAAAAAGAAAAGAAAAAGAAAATAGAGGATAGAGTTCAAGTGCATAGCGGGCTCTAGGTCGCGCGTATTTTATGTCTTTCACATGAAACACCTCGACATAATCCTTCTTTTATCCTTTTCACTCATTTCACCTGAAACATAGCTTACATAACTTACATAACCCTTGATTCCGAGCTATTTCCGATTTGCCATTCGTGGAATTGATACTAGCATATACCTTTATTGCATGTTCAGATGGCCATGAGTGCATATATGGGTGAATTTTGGACTGGAGCGAAGTAAGTTGATATCATACAAGACAATAGGTCACAAAAAAACCAATGGAGACACGACTATCAAAATTGAGCATGAAACTCTGAGTATAGACTTGGTTTCGAAGCCTGTAACAAGAAATGAGCCTCCAATATAGCTGTTAACAGTTTTCTGGGTGACATGTGTCCCTGTTTTTCACCATCAAGGTGACATACTTATTTTGTCCAATTAATTGACTGAATAACCAGAACAAGAAAAGTGGAACACAGATATGGACGATCAAACGGACCAAATTGATTTCAAAAGGCAATTGTTTTGAGGTATTTATCGGTTGTATATTGTGGCGTTTGGTAATCTAGAAATTTCACTTTAATAGCGTGCCGAAACAGGAAAGCTTCTTCAGTCAAATCAGTATACTCTTACATTGCCAAGAGACTCAAGGTCACTCTCAAGTTTTCAGCTGGCGTACCCACAATTAAGGATAAAAGTACTTGACCTGGAGAGAAAAAACCCGTGAATAGAAAGTTTGCCTTCTCCATACCAGCTTTAATCTTAATATATTAAACCTCAACCGTCTTGTATATCCCAACTATTATTCTGCTAAAGTATAGTATGAATACCCTGCATCAACTCCTCGAAAGGGCTAAGTCCATAATAAAAATGATCTTCTAAATTCCAGGCCCTGCTATGTTTCAATTACTTTTTGAAATAAACGAACAACTCATCCTTGCATCATTTGAACTGAAAATGAGGCCATTCACTCCCCAAAATAAGGTGGTTTCAACTCTTTTTTGTCTCATCCCGCATTCCGAAGATTAATTACCAGGGGACATATAATTATACGTAACTCAGGCGCATATGCACAGCGGACAATGTGGTTATCGTAATACCAGTAGTGCTTTTATTCAACTATTTATGAGAGTGATACAAACAATCTCACCAATAATGTGAGCTGCAGCAACATCCACTGGCAGAACGATAATATGGAACATATACTTGGTAACTCGAGCGATATCAATACAGTGGCTGGTATTATTTCCTCTATTGAAGTGTAATCTAGCGCTAGTTGCAAATTTGATGTTCCAAAAATAGCAAGTTAATATTTGCAACTCAGTCCCTGAGTGGAAAATCAAAAGTTAGGATAGCTAGATGTACATAAATGTAATAATATCGAGGTATTTCTTTCAGATGAGGACTCTGCCAACTAGGTGTATGCACTCCCAGCTAGGATAATGCAGTAGCTCACATTCCTAAAATGGATTACCTTGGTACATAGTTATCTCTATTGTTGGAAGCGCATAATGTATAACGCAGACGCTGCTCGATGCATGCAGATGTATCAGCACGCAGTCCAGAAGTCTACGAGCTCATTCAAAGCGGGATTAAATTTTACAATCTATCCAAAAAGGGGCATATCCTTTAATGGTAGCTTTATCAAAGCTTAAGATATGAAGAATTGACGTATATCTCTTGCTGGAAATGTTGATAAGTGGATATGTCTTTCTCCCCTCCCCCTTCCTATTTTCCAAAGGGTAATATAATAACCTATATTTCAAGGAGTAGCTGATTTTGGTGAATGGGTGTGGATATATTTCTCATCTAAACAGAAGTCATCGAGCCAGCTGCTCACTTATATTATGTCAGCAACCATTTACTCTATCAGAATAACAAGATACTATATAATTTATCTTCGCTCAGCCTCGGTTCAAACGCAAGCACCTTGAACTTTGTGTCCGATATCTCTACCACATATTCTATAGGTGTCTAACATACTTGGTTTAATCTATGACAGTTGGCTGCTTGGCACGCAAAGTTAAATTGCGGGTTACCAAACCGTCTGAATTATCAAGTCTGGATTTCAGTTGAAATGCAAGCTTGCAGTATGTAGATTTGGTACAGTGGCTCGCAGATCAATAATGCACCACTTGAGACAGAGTATGTGCAAGGATCTGCATTTTACATTAAAAAACTTATGGAAAAAGCTTATCACCCAAACTAAAGAGGCGAAAAGCATATCAACTTCATAGAGGATGAAACCACTAGTACTACATTGATGTGCGATAAGAAGGAGAAATTGTTATACCTACTAATCTGTCATTTGGTGGGTCAGGGATCAGATACCAGACCAAAGAGAGCATGAAACGTGCCGGGGAACAATAATGCATTCCTATGGGAATCAAGTGAGCGATGGAAATTTCTCCCTCCCTTCTTATCTAGAACATAGAAGCTGGTAGAAGCAGATAATTTCCGCTGCAACTCTGACATTTCAAAAACACAATTGCTGCTCATGCCTGAAACGGCTGCCCTCACGACTGAAATTCATCTTGACCCATAAATAGAACAACATTCATAATGCGCAACAATGCATGATGCGAACATATTCGGAGAGTCAGGTGCATATATAGTAGTTTCAAAAGAAATGTTTGCATTTTACGACCGTATATTACTAAACTCAATTAGTATATGACAAGGAGGAAGACATTTGTGGTCTCATATACGACTTTGGATGAGGGAGGGGAAACTTCAGATAATCAAAAAGGAGAATGTTTTATTTTGAAGTTTCGGAGTACTCAGTAAACAGTCCATCCCCTAATTTTTAGTAGATGCAGAAAAGACCTACTCAATAATCTCGCCAAAATAATAATATATTACCATGGTGCTAACCACAAACTGTGCAAAAATGATATAACTCATATTGTGGAAATAAAAGGGTTATAAATTCCTGCGTATATTGACTAAACTCTCATTAAGTTCACGCCCCACCGTTTTAATCACTTTACTAATTTTATTTCGGAATTCTTTGTGAGTTACGTAGTCAACCCGCATCATGTGCATATGCGTATGCGTATGTGTAGTTTCTTTTTCCTGCATTCAACTTTGCGCACAGTGCGATCACCTTATGCGACCAAAGGCAAAACATAAGACAGACTCCTGAAATGCTAGACTAGGGACGCAGAAGCTTGATTTATAGGTGAACAAGAACTACACTAGCAAGAAATTGTTACCACCTTGTAATGTAGCTGTAATTATTATTCAGCCACTGATGAAATTCCGGTTCCAAAAGGGAACTTCTTTTTTTAGCTCTGCTGTTGAAAGAGCCCGAAAATCCCAACTGTTTCATCGATTTTACGAGAAGCTGCAACTCTCCTCGTAGAATCAATTATTACTTCAGTAGAAGGGATCAATATTTAGGTACTATTAATGATAGCAGAGAATATTCTTCTTCATATGCCCACTAAAATTTATAGTTGATAATCAAAACATATAAACAATGATAAGAAGCATAATAGCTTTTTGGCGTGTGCCAGAAGTGTATCGATGATCTCAGATAAGGGATAATACTATAACGCCAAGGATTTACTCTTATTTATTTTAAGATAGTTGACTACAAAAAGTATTTGGTCCCCCGCAGATCATTAAAAATCAATAGTCATTTGAACTGAAATTTCATGCTCGCTCCTTTTCTCTAGTTTCAAAGTGTGGATGAAGAGACAAAAATCCAGCGAGATGAGTCGATTCATATTTCTCATATAAAAGGGAAAGTAAGCCCCCTAGAAGGAATAAGGGATAAATATTATCATTTTTCTCCGCATTGGGATAATAATATTTTCAGAAGCTATAATGAAGAGCCGTATTACCCTACTAATTTTGACTTCAATTGGGTATATCCAGTTAGTTACAGGAGATACAGTGACTAGTAGAAGCACTGCATATGCTTGTAGTTTCGGAACTGGATGGACATCCAGTGCCGGATTTGATATTACAGCGTATAGTTTTCCAATCGATGCGGATTATAGCAGTCAAGTGTCTTCTAGTACCTACTTGGCTACTGGTTATACAACAGAGTCGATAGTCGGTTCCTCAAGTGATGTTCTAAGTCCTTATATCAGCTATGTACTTGACCAAGCAGGTGGCACCACTACCTATTTGACAATAAGTGGGAACACTTACATAGAAGTCTGGACAACTGCTTTGAATATATATGTTCCCATCACAAATGTTGTATTTGAGTTTACGGGCTACTTTGAAGCCCCAACAACTGGGATATATACCTTTTCGGTGGATGATGTTGACGATGCCGTTATGGTATATTTTGGAGATGGTGCATATGATTGTTGTACTGGTGATATAGATAGCTCAGCTGCATTAAACGATTATCTAATTTATGATACCTATACGGACAGTGAACAAGCCTCTATTTATTTGGAGGCAGGCGAATTCTACCCAGTAAGAATTGTCTATATCAATTATTACCGAGGTGCACTTTTGAACTTCAGTGTTACTTTGCCAGATGGAACAACAGTGGATAATTTCGATGACTACGTTTATCAACTTTCTGGCGGTTCCTTATCAGATTGTGCTACGACGACTGTTTCTGTATCAACCACCACTATTCCAGATTCAGTACTTACTACTTTCACATCATCCACCACATACACGTCCGCTGGCCATACATTTACTGATAATATAGTTGTTTATGGTTCTCCACCCCCACCTACTACTACAACTACTACTACCCCTTGGACTAATACATATACTTCAACCTCAATAACTACTTCATTGAGTGTAATTAGTGGAATTACTTATACGGATGTGATTGATATTGTAGAGACGCCTGAGCCCACCATCACAATTCCCGGCACAGCGCCTACAACTTACACTTCAATAGAGACAATAACTACTGGATCTTCAACTGCTATCGTTCCTGTTGTTGTAATTGTCACCCCAACCACATCAACCACCACCATCCCTTGGACTGGTTCCTTCACTTCAACCTTTACTACCGAAAATGTTGTCACAACCAACGGGTCTACTTTCAGTGAAGTTCTTGAAGTGATCGAGACACCGGAAGCCGCAACAACCATACCATGGACTGGATCAGGTACTGCAACTACAACAGGCCGTATCACTGTTGTATCCGGAAGCTCAACTTACACCACAACCGGTGAGATTGTCAAGACACCAGAAAGGAAAACAACTGTTCCATGGACTGGATCAGGTACTACAACTACAACAGGCCTTATCACTGTTGTTTCTGGAGATACAACATACACCACAACCGGTGAGATTGTCGAGACACCGGAAGACAAAACCACAACTCCATGGACAGGATCAACTACATTGACAACCACAGGTATTCTCACTATTATTAGTGGAAGCTCAACTTATATTACAACCGGTGAAATTGTTAAGACACCAGAAGCCGCAACAACCATACCATGGACAGGGTCAACCACACTCAGCACCACAGGTATCGTGACTGTTGTATCCGGAAGCTCAACTTACACCACAACCGGTGAGATTGTCGAGACACCAGAAAAGAAAACAACTGTTCCATGGACTGGATCAGGTACTACAACTACAACAGGCCTTATCACTGTTGTATTCGGAAGCTCAACTTACACCACAACCGGTGAGATTGTCAAGACACCGGAAGACAAAACCACAACTCCATGGACAGGATCAACTACATTGACAACCACAGGTATTCTCACTATTATTAGTGGAAGCTCAACTTATATTACAACCGGTGAAATTGTTAAGACACCAGAAGCCGCAACAACCATACCATGGACAGGATCTACCACACTCAGCACCACAGGTATCGTGACTGTTGTATCCGGAAGCTCAACTTACACCACAACCGGTGAGATTGTGGAAACCCCAACCACCGGAATCAGCACCACAACTGTTCCATGGACTGGAACTTACACCACCACCGTCACCGGACCTATCACTGTTACCTCAGGTACCTCCACATACACCACATCGGGTGCTACTGTGGAAACCCCAACCACCGGAATCAGCACCACAACTGTTCCATGGACTGGAACTTACGCCACCACCGTCACCGGACCTATCACTGTTACCTCAGGTACCTCCACATACACCACATCGGGTGCTACAGTTGAAACCCCAACCACCGGAATCAGCACCACAACTGTTCCATGGACTGGAACTTACACCACCACCGTCACAGGACCTATCACAGTTACCTCTGGCAGCACCACATTCACCACCTCGGGTG